>JAAGNO010019615.1:0-127554 GCA_033439905.1 Ceryle rudis | reverse complement strand
ATTTTTTTCTACCTTTTTTAACATATAAAGGTCTTCAATTATTTTTCTTGCTACTGCAGTATAAAATTACCTCTGTGCTAAAGTTATATCAGATCTTCTGCCAGAACAATGTAATGAAATATTCTGTGTTTACTAACTTTATTTTAAACACTATAGGAATATCTCAAATCTTATCTTAGAATATCTTAGAAATATTTAGATGCTCAAATTAGGGAATGCAACCATAATCATGTTCCCCTAATGACATGGAATTATGATATAAGAAGTTACACTCATCAGGCCCAAAGAACTGTCTGATTTTCTTTCTGTTGTGAGAAAAACAAAACGGAATTAAACGAACAGGATACAGTAGTCATAAAAGCATACTCAGAGTGCTGTACTTCTCTTCTGAAAGACTTCAGGCCACAATTAACCACCTATGGAACTCATTCTTTAACCAAAAATTAATTAACTTGGTATTATGAATGTAAGACTTTGAAAAGATAAGAGCTCTGCAGTATCAGGTTTAGACAGAGATGTACTGCCAGTTTTGACCACGTCCTAATACATGGTAATTCTTCTACCCTATTCTAAGCTCAAGTTCTACAACTTAGCACTTTGATTCTTCATGATGGAAGATAATAGGGGCTTTGTCATTGGTGTAGAATATTGTCTCAGGTTCTGAATTTAAATAGCAAAGGAAAAACCCAAAATGTCATTTTGTTTTGTTTTGTTCTGGTTTATTTTTACTTAAGTCTGGTCAAAACATTCACACTTGCAGCTGCTGTACTAAATGACATATGTCCTCACAGCAGATAATCTTGCAGGTTGACTCAAGAGATATTTATATCACAGTAATGATGCAGAAGGATACAGATAAATTTCTCAGGAAACAGAAGTCGTAAAACAAGGGGCAGTGTTCTGAAAGTTCTTCTCTCGTAGAACTGGCTCCTCAAAACCTCCAAAGCCATCCTTATCATTAAGTATACTATTTTCATCTTTATGAAGATACTCATCCCCATTTTGAACATGACAACTCACTTTATGCTGTATGAAGTGAGAGTTTTTGGGAATGGATGCTTCATTACTTTAGCCCAGTTGTGTTTTTGTGAATTTGCCTTTTAGTAAATTAGTTTGAAGGCAGAGAATTATTTTGCCCCTGAGCAAGACTTCTGAACGAATCTAAGCAGCCTTGCTCAAAAGAGCTTTAAACATTGGCTTAAACACAGTTGGCTACACTGTGCTGTGAGTTTGTGCTATGATATTACGTAGAGTCCTGAGCATCTTCTTGTCCAGCTGGGTCCTTCCTCTGGCTAACATAGTGAGCTTTCTTCCCAGGCTGGAACAGAAAGAAAGGAAGAGATATTACAAAGGTTGGTAAGCAGGAC
The DNA here is from genome assembly GCA_033439905.1 of Ceryle rudis. Taxonomy (NCBI): domain Eukaryota; kingdom Metazoa; phylum Chordata; class Aves; order Coraciiformes; family Cerylidae; genus Ceryle; species Ceryle rudis. Next base: position 126,187 of record JAAGNO010019615.1, on the reverse strand, counting down.
TTAACCCAGCACTGACATAAATGGAAATATTTCAGAATTTAGGCATAGCTATTTTGGAGCTATTTACATCCTGGCACACAATTCTTTGAACAGTTGTATACTATGCATTTAACTTACTTCTGAAAGATTATTATTTGGGAGCAGGGCAGTCAGGAGTTCCAATAATCTTAATTTCCCAGGAGGGAAACAAAAGAAGTGGAAGAACATCCGTGCTAAATGATGCTTCTCTCACTTAGCATGAGATCAGAGCTTGAGTCACTGCTTATTTCCTTTCAGCCTCCCAGAGGCTTTTCTCTGCTTTGCCCATTTGCATCAAGGAGGCAACTTATAAGATACTGTCAAGATTTTTTTCACAATCAGAATGGAGTTGGCTTGGACCAGACCAAGCAGTGGGACCTCTCAGATGGACATGTGCTCATATTCTTCATAGTATTTTTAAGAAACAGCATAATGCCATTGTGTAAGTCATTATATTTATGGGAAATTATTGATTAATAAGTAGAGTTAATGAACTTTCTCTTCTGAGAAGAAATTCAGCTGGATTTAGCCTGGACAAGCTAGTTTAGCCTGGAATTTAATTAACTTGACTTGGCTATTCTTTGGAAAAACAAGCTGTTCTTATTGAGCTATTCAGGTCTCTTGGGCAAATATGTAATAAAGCATTTTTCTAATATAGTTCATTATTTAGCTGAGAAATCAGAATGAAGGAAACAAATCAGTAAAAAGTTACATTCCTTTTGAAGTCTTTTACCTTTTATTACATAAAAAAGAGCCCTAATTAAAGTTCATATTATATTAGAGTTTGTAAAAGTGCATAATTTAGGTATGCTAATAACTAGGCTATTTTAAAATTACAATGTATATTAAATGTATATTATGCAATTAGTGTTTTTTAATGTGCAGTGTTTACCCCAAGGATGTAACCAACTCCAAAATATTTAACGTAATTACAGTACCATTCAAATCTTCTATGATAAACTCTCATGTGTCAACTTGTCACCACCTATAATGAGCATCACATGGATGGTGTAAGAGTAAACCAACTTCCTTCACCTTGTACATGCAGGATGAAATGCTTACTACTGATGATGATGAATATATAGACATGCTTTGATGCCATGGAAAAAGACTTGTGATTTAAAAGCAAAAACCAAATCCTGTTTTCTCTTTCATAGTGGTTTAGACAGGAATTTTTCAGCCTGCCTTATGGGTGAGACTTGCGTCTCTGGAATGCAAGCACTGTGGTGTGCATTTTGTTTTAAGGTGTAAATTCAGGCATGTGTGACTGACTTTTAATTTGAGAGTACACAGCGAAAGAGTGAGGTGAAGCAGCACCCATCTGGGTGAAAGATGACAAGCTCCGTGTGTTGTAGGTCTGAACATTTTGTTTGTGTCTCGCTTGCTCTGTAGCTTCAGAAGAGCGTGATGGCTCTAGAAGGTGATATACATTGCCTTCCCAGCCTTAATTAATGTAGAAACTTGTTTGTGAGCTCATCTGGGTCAGTCCTGGTGAAACAAGCCAACAAGCAGGGCACTGAGTGATTAGACAATCTGCTGGAAGTAAAACAAGAGAGAATACCCAGAGGTTCACATGCAGGAACTTCTGCTCCTGTGTTAAGGTAATGGAGAAAACAAGGCTGCTCTGTAATCTGCCATAACTGCAACAAACCAGGCTAACAGTTCTTCCCAGCTTTCATCCTGTTCTGAGATACTAGTTTGGTTAGCAGAGACACCATGTCCGTGACACATGGAAATAGAAGTGTGGTTAGGCTGCTCTATGGTCATTGTGCATGTGACAGACTCATCAGAATGCATGTCTGCAATAAATGTGAACTGCAGATGACTTAATTAAAGAAATAGGAGAAATGCCAGACTCTGGGCAGTTTGATGTTCAGCCTCAGTGGATGGAGCTGGGGGATGTTGGATCTTCTGTTCCACATAATTGTGTAAACAGACTCCATCATCTCCTCCCCAAGCAGGTCCTCTGAAGGTAGAGTAGATGAGTGAAGCATTGAAGGGTGGCAAACATACCTCTTTCCATCTATCTCTTTTTTTTTCTTTTTGTAATGAATAGGGGTGTTGTCAGCTGCCTGCATTGTGTTCATCACTGTCAGGGCTGGCAGCGTAACAGATAACTGGATGGATTCAAGGCCACCCAGGGAATGGAGCCTGACAGGACCTCATTCATCACTTCCATTTCAGAGGTCTCTATGGAAGAGCTGGCATCAAAGAAGTAATCAAGGCTCACAGGGCCATGGGGGGGTTTGGGAGGAGTGCTCTGCATTGCAAACAAACTGAGCTGTCAAATCTGTCTTGTAAATGAAGTGTTTTTCTGGAGACAGTGTGTCTATAACTGTCACCCTAAGCGTACTCCCCATAATATACATCTACTGTGGCTGCCTAGGGCCACAACCTGGTCTTTTCCCAGCTTCCAAATAAAAAATTGCAGTTGCAGCAAGAAGTTAAAAAGGTGCTTGTGGGGGGCAGTTTAAAATGTGGTTCATCCTGAACGGTTTGTTTAATCAGTCTTCGGTTCTGGTCTGGGCATTGGAGCTCCATTCATCTCACGTAATTGGCCCAGCAAACATGGTGCCTTTTGCGGTCTAGACACACGGTGCCATTTGCTACTGGCTGTGTGGACTTTGTGACAGTAAATGAGCCTGCCTTCAAGATAAAAATATCTTGTTAATATGGGATGAGGGAGACAAAAGAGAAGGCATTTTTCAGTGGTGAGACCTAGTATCGATAGCCCTCATATATGACATTGTGAGAAAAGCTTTGGGTTTTTACAATCGGAATAGGTGAGCAGTCTGCTCAGATGGGTGCCTGCTTGCCTGTCAGCCTCTTGTGACAGGCAAGATACCTTGCTCTCTATACATAAAACATTCAGGAAAGGAGGAGTTCATGGAAGGAAGTCAGTCTGTACTAAAATTTTAAGGTAACATTTACCTTGGTAGTTTTTTCTTGGCATTTTCTTCCTCGGTTTTGTTCTTAAAGCCTCATGTGCTATGTCTAGCCAGGTGCACTTTGTCCTCTGGCAGGTGAAGCTATGATAGGGCAGCGTCATCCTCTGACCTGTTTGTCCCACTGCTTCACCCAGATGGGCTGTTCACTGGAGATGAGCCTCCCATGCTGCAGACCCAGTGACAATAACCACTTTGTTCAGGAGAACAAATGTGTTTAGGCATGACAGTCGGAGTGTATCCCCATTATGTGATTTTTGCACACAAGATCTGGACTTGTTCTTGATCTCTCAGGACATCAGATTCCTATGGAGAATGTACACAGTTCAATGTGAACTTATGTGCTTTTGACTGGCAGGGTAGAAACTTCCTATTGAATTATCACGTTTCTTATTAAGTATTTTAAAACACTTACTATGACTTAGACCTCTTAGAAATTACACTTGTGCGCTAAGAATAGCTTTATATAATATGCTGAATGTTTTCTTTTAAGTTGCCAAGTTTTCTTCTGAGTCCTAACCTCTCTAGAGGCAGCAAAAGCTTAGTAAATTCTGGAAATAATACTGATTAAATGCAGCTTTATGGGAGAGAATAAAGTGGCCGGAGGTTGTGCAAGGTCTTTCCCTATTACGATACCCTGGGTTACAATCAGTGTTGGCTGCTCAAGCAGTTTTTAAAGGCTATCCCATGGCAAAACATTTGCCACAGCCTGAGAAGAGTTTCTGAGGATGACAATGATCTTTATTTGTATAGCACCATGCCACAGAAGCCACCACTGGAAAACAATTCTCTCCAGGGTGAACAATGAGCTGCATACAGGAGTTATACAGGGATCAGGGAGCAGGGGGTGCCTTGGATGCTGAGGATGCAGGTTGATGGTCAGGTTAGAGAAAGGGAAGAAAGAGGTGAATGGAAAGGTCAGCTAGTGTGAATGTGTGTGTGGAAATGGTCCCGTCCCTTGTTGGTTTCCGCTTCTGTGTGCCTGTGCAGCCCTGGGGTGAGCTGAGAGCTGGTAGTCCAGGGAAATATTTCATTTTCAGCTGGGGAAAAGGATCAAAACCCAGGGAGGTAACTCTGTGCTTTCTAGCAGGAGGGAAGTTATAAAGCCTCACTGTAATATGTGCTGGATGAGGGATTTCTCCAGGACTTGTTGCAAACTCAGAGCTGGGGTGGGAAGAAGGAACTGAATCTCTTTAGCTGTGTTTGCACACCCGAACCTCGTCCACATCAACTTCATCACTGACATCTGCCATGTGGGATTGTGTTAGTACTTTTTGTAGACAAACAAGGCTGCAGCAAAGAGGACTCAAGTGCGTACAGTTCCATCTTGCAGGCTAAGAAACACCCTAACAAGACTTACAATGCGAGCTAGGCTCTCAGGCCAAAGGGTTAACGGTGATCTAGCTCAGTAAAGTGGCACTAAGACCATTGGAGCCAGGGAGTCTGAGCAGGCTAAATTGATGTAAAGTGTGTTATGAAGTTATACCTGTCCCAACTACCTACAACAACTTGTTTGTGTTCCTTTTAGGAGTGGCACCTCTAGGGACAAGTCATCACCCTTTCCTGAGTGGTGGAAGGATGCTTCAGTTCAAGGAAGGGCACATTGCTGACCAGACATCCTCCAGAACCTGACTCATTTCCTAGAGGTAAAATCATTCACAATCATTTAACTTTACTAATGTAAGATGATTTAACAATGTGTAGAATGGGGATTTTGATCAACCGAAGAACCACTTGCAAAATTCTGGCATGTTTGGCCTTGGCTTTAAAAGTAGATGGTATGCAGACCCAATGTTGTAATTTGGGACCCTCCTTTGTTTACTGATTTATTTATTACCAGCATGGCAACTTCTCTGGGAATTTTCTGTGGCACAGTGAAGGTTTGTCAATGAGAATCACTGCATAGAAGTTGTGAGTTAAAGTGAGGAAAAATGAATGTCAGAGAAATTTAAGGGCAAATATAAGGGTATGAGAGGCAAAAAATATCACGAGTAGGTTAAGAAAGAATTTTGGAGAATATTGGGTCTCACAGTGAAGGCCTTGGATTCTTAGTTAGTAGCGTCTGTGATCGCTTTAAGTGAATAGTTCTGTCCAGACCAGCTGCTGTACAGTGATGGAGCTTTAGACAAGGACACTGAAGCTGTTAAAACAAATGATACAGTCATAATAGGCTGCTATAATAGATGTTCCTTTCAACTAACTGATCAGAAGCACGGGAAAAAAAATACTAATTTGCAGTTATGATGCTATAAAAATCTTGTAATCTGTGGGTGCAAGATTCTAACTGCAATATGTACCCTCAGTTCCATTTGCCACATGAACACGTCTTTTGTATGAATAAGTGGATTCATTGCTCCAGAACCATTAAGAAATACATATATTTCATTTTATTTAACATGCTTGACCCTGGAGATGTTCACAGAATGTGTCAAGCCATGGAAGTCAAGTCACAATGAATATAGTAGAATCAGGTGTCAGAACTTGTCTGTTTAAAACAACAACAAAAAGTTATTACAGAGTCATCTGGATGTGCATGTGGGCCTTGTCTTGGCACTTGATGATGGGTCTGGTTCTACCTGTATCCCCTGGCCTGGGCTCAAGCTCGGGAACTGAGAGTGCTTCATGGCAAACAGCCATCCCAACCATGCAGCTCTATGGAGAAGATGGAAGCAGTATCTTCAGTGTATAGCAACAGGCAATCTTTGAAGGGCATGGAAGCCCCACAGCAAGTAAGTGCCTTAGCCTTACAGAATTCAAAACCAGTTTGATGTTATGGGTCAGCTGGTGTACTCATCCCTCCAGTTATGTACCTGTGAAAATAACAATTTCAGATGCTTCCCCAGCAATTGGAAATCTTTACTCTATAAAGATCCTCTACTCCATTTTAGAATTCTTATTTCCTCAAATGTGCTCTCTAATGCTGAGATCAGCTACACTTAGAATATAAACCAAGAGAAAGGTGAGGATGTGGAATTGTAAATTGGGGATGAACTGCTCAGAGGTTACAGAGGAGAGGGAGGAAACCAGAATCTTTGCTCCTCATTATTGCAGTAGAGCCTAGAGCTAGAAACAGAGGCACAAAACGAACCCAGCAAGCTGTCAGTTGCCAGCAACTTGTTACTGATCTGCATTTGATGTTTATGATATGTGGACTGGCAGGCGGAAAAGACAGTCTGCTTCTCCTACAGAAGGTAGAGCTGATGGTGTTGAAGGTCATGCAATTTCATAGTCTCTTCATGAAGCAGTAGTAAGCAAGCAAGAAAAGACAAAAAAAAAAAAAACCCCAAACCAATATTGTTAGGAAAACAAAGTGCAATTTAATTGACATACCCTGTTTTTAATTAGTATGTAGGATTGGCCGTGGTGGTGAAAGGGAAGCAAGAATGCTGAATAAAAGTTTACTGGGCTTCAACTATGAAAAAATAATTGATGGAGCAGCCCTTAAAATATAAGTAACTAGAAGCAATTCCTTTTGATAAACAGTATGCTAAAGATCTTCAAAATAGGAATAAACAGTGACAGCTGAAGTACACGTCAACAAAAGGGTGATATATTTATATTTCTTGGGATCTGTGATTTCTATCTGTTTGAAGCTAAAGAAGCATCTGTAGGTTATAAACAATTGCTGCAAAAATGGTATTTCTGCTATAATTCTTTCTTCTGATTGTGTGGCTGAAATTCACCACTCCTCAGATAAAACCAAGCTTGGCTGAAGGAGGTCACTACTCTTGTAGGTAGTGACCGTCTTTGTGGCCTTCAAACGAAATCTCCCCTCTCTTACCCCAGTGATATTGTGCTTGTGCTTCCTGTTGGTGCTGTTGTGAGGCAAGAGAAGAGTCATTTTGGCTATTTGTGGCTTTAAAGCCAGCTGAGAAAAGAGGGTCAGAGAGGGTGATGCAAAACCCCTGCTGCTCTCGTGGTTAGTGATGTCCTTTTGCTACGTCAAGGGAGAGCTGGGCTCCCTGACAAAACATCACCAGGAGTGCTGAGAAGGGGTCTCTGAAACAACACTTCTGATGTCAGTAATCAGGAGTTGCGCCAATGCACAAAGGATTTCAGGTGGGGAAAAAACATGCCCTGTTATAGTCTTTGACCCTTAGGGCATGGTAAAGCTTCACTGTCAACAACCCTCCTTGTGACTGCACAAGCTCTGTGCCAGCTTGCATGCCTTTGTCAATGCACGCATGCTGGCAAAACCTTGCTGGTATAGAGCAGTCAAATGTTTTCCTCATTGCCTTTCTGTCTTCTTCCTCTTTAATGTTATGGTATGCATTGAGCCTCCTTCCTCACGCTGGCTTTCACCAGAGGCACAGAAGGTGGATTAATTTAATCTGTATTTATATAATGGTCCAGTAGAGGGAACAGGCTGGACTATTAAATGTGGCAGTAACAGCTAAATAATGAAAGGTGGTGGCTTGAGTATCTGTGACAGAGGGCTAAACACAAAACCAGTATGTGAGTCAGCAGCAGGATTTGTACCAGCTCTGTACTCTGCTGCAAGCCAGGGCTTTCAGACCCTCCATGTAGCAGTTCAGAGTAGAATCTCTGGCTGTGCTAGTCCAGTACTTTTGATCAGCTTAATAAGAGAAAGCAAAGTATTTCTTGAGGGGAGAATGGGGAAGGAAGAGATGACAGAGTTATAAAAATACTGATTATTTAAAAAAAAAAAAAAAAATTGTTCTCATGGTAGTGGGGACACATTCAGTTAAAGAAAGAAGACAGATGGAAAAATGCTGAGACAAAGCATACTGCAACACAGTGACCTTAGGGTGCTCCATGTGTACAATGTGGTAGCCATGTCCTCCGCTGGTAAGCACTTTGCCTCTGAATTTTTGTACCTAAAGTTGACTATTGGAATGCAAAGAGGGAGTCCTCTTGTATTATTACCAAAATAAAGTCAGTGCAGCTCTCCTGTTTCCTGACACTGTGTTTTAAAATGCCCCTAGCTAGTGGTCTCAGATGCTGCAAACATGATAGGAATAAAACTGAACTTGGTGGCCCAGAACATCAACCACTTTAACAACAATCAGAAGAAAAAAGGAAATGGACAAAACAAAGAGTCTGGGGAGCTATGAATGACTGAAGAGGCAAAGCAGTTTAAGGAGGTGCTGTTCTGTTGCAGCAAAATATAAAGACATTGACTGAGGGATATGGATGAGTCCTGCTCTCTGCAAGGTTCAGAGGGAAATTTAGGACCAAAAAGAAGAATAAGCAGAAGTGGTCACTTAGGTACTCCAGGGCTAGCTCTCAAGGGCTTCGTATGCTGTCAGATAGACCTTTGTATCGATATGCGTTGTGACAGTGTACTGCCAGTCCTTTCTTGATAAGGGACCTCGATTTCCAAGTTATATTTCTCTGCTAAATAAAACTGTTTTTCCATTAAAATTTGTGGTTGCAACCATGTATTCTAGAAACATAAATATAGGAACGCAGGGAACTGGACTATCAATACACTTCATGGCAACAATGACATCATATCCCACATGAATTTTGCTCTTGTGGTTTATTATGATAGTCCCAGAACCCTGGGAAGTATTTATGGTCTTCACCATTCACTGATGATATTTATAATCACTTCAAAGGGTTGTTTGTATTTGGTAAGAAGACGGGGTTTTTTGGATTTATTGCTTTTATTTCTTCACACTACACTTTGAGTTTAAAGCTAAAGTTCAGCAATTACTTTATAACTGTTTTTCTGTCATGAACCCAAATAGGATTCACCTTTCCATAGCGGTGAGCTATTTGTTAGTATCCTGAGCAGGTCTGATTGCTCTGGCGGTGGCTGTGCTGAGGGGGAGGAGGGCTGTTGGTTGGTTTGTTTGATGCAGTCAACAGTGTGTGAAAGAAATATTGCACGCTCAAGGTCATGCTTGCACCTCTACATCACATAACTTGAGCAATGTCATTTGAAATCTTATGTGACAGTTGAAGTTGCCAGAGCTAAAAGGAGAAGAGGCTTCAGAAGAGCATTGGTTCAAGTTTATTCCTGGAGCCCAGGGCCAAATGAGGTCTGTGGGACATGCTCCATCAACTACAGTGGGTTTTGCATGAAACACTTGCCTGTGTAGGTCGACTTTTCTATATTGCAATGATTTTTTTTTTTTTTATTCAGACTATATTCAACTAATTTACCCTTTGTCACTGTCAAGATTGGCCAATACTGGCCTGAATATGATAATGTCTTACTGTAGTACATGATAGAGGAGAAAGTAAATGACAGGAAACATATTTGTGCCTGGAGATGAGTCCTCTTACTTGATGCTAGAATAGTCATTGCTCTGCTTACATTCAGTGCGACTTCTGGGAAAGAAACAAAGCCATTCAAGGAGGCCTCCCCCACGTAGTCAGCAATAAGAAGTTCCTGCATTGGAAGACTAAGCTACAGGAAAGGGGCATAAATCCACCACAAATAGTATGTGGGCTCACCACCTTTGAAGCTCAGATTAGCAAGTGGCCCTTCACCAGATAGGAGGTTCCTGGTGATATATGGGGGAAAAAGAAAAAAAAAAGTACAGCTTTGTACAGCTTTGCTATGTCTTGTTTTCCAGCTGTCCTAGTGCCCATTGCCTCTGAGAGGACAGGTTTTTCAGTTCAGCAGGTGTCCAGAGAGAAGGGTCATGCTCTGGGTCATCTTATACAGACTTTGCTCTTTCTTTATTTCTTTCTCATGCTTTGAGCTCCACGATTGGGTTAGTTGCACTTCTGGTAAAAAAATAAAATATGTGTATTTGTATAGGTACAAAAGGTCTTGGCATTGACAAAGTATGTAAGAAGGAAAGCGTCAGATGTTTTTTTCCTACTTTTCAAACTGATCCGGTCCTTTGAGCAGGCGGGCAAGAAGGAAAGCTGCTCATCAGAAGCCTGCTCTTCCGAAGTAATAATTAAAAATTATTTTGCTGCACTGTATTTGCCTAGTAATTTCGCCTTTCTTAATTCCAAGAGCAAACCCTCTGCTGGCATTAGTGATCTTGAACATAAGAAGGATTTATACTAAAATCCTACTTCTTAATCTTGTGCAGTCTGAAGTGTTTAACGTTTGATGAGGTTTGTTTTCTGAAGTTTGGTATCTGTGCTTCTGGGAGTTTAAACAGTGGTGTAGTCCCTTCAAAATCAGGTATTCAGAGAATTGGGTCAAAATGTAGTCAGCAAGTTTTGCGCAACTCTTTTCTTCACCTTGTGCTGTCCTATTTAAATCCTGTAAAGTAGCCATGAAGAGCCTTGTTTTCACTGCTAAAGGAAGGATTGGTTTTTTTGACTTGTAATATTTACTGTGTGTGAAGAATCTCAAAGTGAAAACACAGGGAATATGAGGATTGTTTTACCACCAACTAAACAAAGAAAATTGACCTGTGGCTACATGATTGGTGCTGATCTCCTCTATTTTTCATGCTTTCAGCTTCCTTCTGAGGTAAAACCAATTCAGTCTACTCTTGTTCTGTTTTTCTACAAGCTTAGTTAGCCAGGGAATATTTAGTTATCCAGAAATACCACTTATTATAAAAGTGAAGAGAAAGTCTTGCATATGGCTGTGACCTCCATTCTCAAAAGATGAACTCTTGGGCCAGAGCTTTCATAATAAAGATGACTAATGAATTAAAAACCTTTCTGACAATGGAGAACTGAACTACTGCTGACAAAAGGTACTGGGGCTGGGGATCCAGAAGGTAGTATAGCAGGTGGATTAATACTCTGCTGAAGGGACTCGGCTTCTTTTTGGCAGTCCTTTATGGAAAGTGTGATTAGTGAAGTCTACATGAGCAAACTGACCTGCAGTGAGTGCATTGTCCTGTTAAACCACTGTTAAAATAGCATTACGGGTGCAATCTTTGCAGAAAATCCGTTTGGTCTGAATCTCCTTTGCTCCCTGCATTCTGCATAATAATCTGGAAGAAATTAGGTACAAAGATTACTGGTGTCATGCTGATCATTGGTCTCCCTGTGTCCCAGGAGAGCAGAGAATGGGCTCCTTTCTTTTTGCCTATTCAGGTCGCTTGTTCTGTAATTAGCCCAAGTGTTCCCCTCACCTTTTTGCACTTAGACTCTCATGACTCTTCTGCTGCCCTCCAACCTGAGCCTAGACATTTCTGCATGATGTTTTTCCTTAGAGCTCTGGCTAACTGCTGTTCCTGGCTGACAGGGCTATTTAGTACATGTGTGCTTGAAGTTGTCTGGAAGGCATTGCATTTTGGATCAGAAGTCCCAGAGGGTGGGTAATTAAACTTTAAGCTAGATGAAGCAAGCTATTTCCCTTTAGATACTGAAGAAAATTTTTGTCAGGAAAAGAGGTGGCATCTATTTTTCTGCTTACGTTAATTTTTTTTCAGTGTTCCCACAACTTATCCTGATTGCTGCTCTTGCAGCTCTGACCGAGGCTTTCAGTTTAGCAAATACTGTCTGATTATGAGCCTGATAGCTCTTTTGTGCACGTTTCCTTTTTTTTTTTTTTTTTTTATAAGGGCTGCAGCCCCATGGCTACTCTGCGCTGAGCCATGATGTTAATTAGCCCACTTAGCATATCTGTACACAGTGTTGTTTGTGGCTAACTGCTCCTCAGACTTGACTGTTCGGGTCTTTAGGTGATGTAATTATTGCAAAATGTCCGGGTCATGAAATTGCGAAGTGGTATTTAAAACTTACTGAATACTGTATTTTAAAAAAAGTAACAAAAATTGTATTGTCTGTAGAAACACAAAAAAATACCAGTTTCTGTGATGTCTACTGAGAAGCAAGATACCAGTTGCCTCAGCATCTTGCTGTGTCTTTGAGAAGAAAAAAGCCAAAGCGTTACAATTTAAGTGAAAGCCATAAAACCAAACCCAGTAATGGTTAGTAGGTGGACTTCAAAGGTGGCACTTCTGAGTATGAATTTGCAATTAAAGGAGACTATTCCTGCAACTGACTGAAATCTTTTCTCTTACCCTGCTTAACTAACTGTTTCTAAATGAACAAAATAATGTTGAGAATAAAGGCACTTTGTCACATATATTGTCCTAGCTCCAGCAGATAAAAGGGATTCATCTTGCCCAAGCTGAATGAAAACAAAGAGACTTGGCTACTCCACAGGAGTTGCTCCATTCTAAGACCAGTTTTAAGAGTAGTGGATTAAATAATACTTATATATATTATTTTCTTTAAATTTATCTGTTTATCATGTTGGGTTTATTTTCATTTCCAGGAATATGTACTAACCTTTATGGTGTTTAGCAGGAGAAGCTGTTGTTATATTAAACTGCAAGGGTAATGTTTTAATATCTGACTAAATGTATTTTTTTTCTTTTTCATAATGAGTATAATTACTTTCCGCTGCTCAAACTAACTTCATTTTTGCTGGCAGTGATGAAAGAACAGCACTGAACTGATGAAAGAACAATTGATGAATTCAAAAGCGGCTGCTTCTCAGCTCAGGTTTGTGGTTCTTTGTTCTCTCTCCGAGTGTGGTAATTAGTGGTTTGCTTGCAGAAACACCAGAAAAGGCTGTGGTAAGGTGAGGGATGTGCAAAGAGAGCATTTGCTTGCTCAGTCTAGCAAAATTGTGTATTTCTCTTCCTTCTGGATATAGAACTAAGAAGGAAGCCATACCTTTGTTAGGATTTAACTGTACTCAAAATGTGCTCCTTTGATCTTTCCTTCCTTGAGTGTCTTTGTGCGTTTGCCTTGTTATCTGTCTCTTCCCATGAATAGTTGATCTGTGAGTAGGTGTGCAACAAAATTCACTTAATTATAGTGACTTTATCTTATGACAGGATGTTAACAGAACATTTCTATCACAATAATTTAGCTTCTTTTTATTCTGTGTTATCATGTGAAGCTTCACCAGGGTTTAAGTGATGATCACTTATTTCAAATGTTCCATACTGTTACATTTTTTTTTTTAAGTATAGATTAGATAAAATAAGAGTTTTGAAAGTTTTAATGGTAACTAAATAATGACATCTCTTTCCAGTGTAATCTGAATAGATAGCTCATGCTTTCTATGATTAGCGAAGTAGCTGGTTAAGTATATTCAGGTAACTAGTTTCACAGTTCTAACCTTAAATGGCCTCTTGTATTAGCTGCCACTTACTGTGAAGAAGTTGTGCTGGCAATTACAAACATTTATCTAGCTCTGGTATAATGAAGCTGCCATATATAATCCTTTCTTTAGATTAAAAATATTTGCAAATCAGTCTTCAGGAAATTAAGCCACCTTTAAATGTCTAAGGAGCAAATGAAAGTGTTGATGTTTAAACAGAAAACACAATTTTGAGGTAATAAAGAACTTCAAGTAATTTCTCTGAATGAATTATGCTTTTTCATATCAGAAGATGGAAACATTCTCGAATGACTATGAAAGAAATTATTTTTGTGCAGATTTTATGGGGAATTAAATAAAGCTTTCCTGTGAAAAGTGGAGTCACTCTAACTTAATAGTTGAATATCAGCTCTGGTGAAGTATGGATTTCGACCCAAACACCTTCTTGAAGCATTCTGAGCACAATGCAATTTATTTTAAAAACACAAAAGGGCTTTTCTAAAATGTCTTAATTTGTTTTTCAGAAATAGAATTCTATTTATACCAAACTTATCTTAAAATGATCTCTCATCATGTCCTGGTTGTGCATAAGATGTTTTTGTTTTTCCTTTGTGCTTTGTCCTAAACGCAATTCTTAGATGATTTATTTGTCATTTGCAGTAGAAGAGATTTATGTGAAATAGACTTTATAAAATAAATGTTAATGTAATCTTTCAGAATGCAGTAGAACAATAAGTAAAACAATATAAAATTCTAAGATAAACCAGAAATTATCATCTTGTCTCTACACTGTTATGGCTGCTAAATCTCACCCTCTGATGTGTGAAGTGGTCTTTAAGAGGTGAAGGAGAAATCTACAGGAGTGACCTTAATTTGCCTGAGCATTTTGTTAAACAAAGTGTATAACCACAAGCATCAGCAGAAGATTGCACCATCTCTCACCATCTGTGTATAATTGCAGATAACCTATTAAGAGTGCAGTGGTGGGTGATTACAGGTGGGACTGGAAGCTTCACTTTTTACTAGGGTTGCCTGACATTTCCCATTATAAGACTATTTTCTGTTCCATTTGATAACTTTCTGGGATCTGAGCTCATTTTCCATGCTGTGTGACTGCCTCCAGCTCTTCTGGTTTTCATTTGTTTAGAAGAACTTCCAGTGTTGTGGGGTTTTTTGTTTGTTGGGTTTTTTTTTGAGGGGAAAAAAGCAAAGAATAATTTTCTTAAGGAAATAATCCTTGTAACCTTTTCTCTTTAGAGGCCTGGCCTCTCCTCTTTCCCCCAGCCCTTCAGGGCAGATCCTATTCAGTTTTTTGCAGGGGTCAGCCTTGTCTATGTGAGTGGGGTATCTTCCCCCCTTAGTGAAAATCCTGCCTGTTTGGGCCACGCTGCAAGCCTTAAGAACCTGGGTGGCTCACCATGGCTTTGCAGCCCAAACCTCAGATTTGGGTGCCTGTGGGCTAGCAATGGCTGGCAGACCCTGAAAGAGCATGTCCCTGCCCTGCACGGAGGTGACGGAGGTGCAGAGGCAGCATCCTCGTGTGGACACCTGGGGATGCCTCCCAGGTGCAGGCATGGGGTCCTGCTGCCACTGGTGGCATGTCCAGGCTATGTGCTGCAGTTGCACTTGGGAGTCTCTTGGATGCCTGGGAGGCCAGCAGAGCAGAGGATTTATCAAAGCTCTTGCTTCTCCCTTGGAACATCCCCATCCCCATTGGAGACATTGCCTGACCTGTGGGTTCTGGGAAGAGAGGGACAAGGCATTATGTCAGATGCAAAGGGCACAAGTGGCAGGGTGGCAGCTGTAACGGAGTAGCTCTGAAACGCCAGGCTGAAGGCTACCCTTCTCTTTTCTCATAACAAGGAAGCTGTTTTCTTCCTGAAATCCACTGTTGTCATTTGTGACGTGCTTTCCACCTCCTCAGCAAATGTAGCAGGGATTTGACAGGTGACAATCTCTTTGCCCTGCCTGGCTCTCCTGGAGTTCACCATCTATCCCATGCAAGGGATGTGCAGTGAGTGTGGTGGCTGAACTAGTTTTCCCAGCATTATGTCTTTTGTGTTTCTACGTATGACACTGACTTTTTTTTTTATTTCCTGGCCTATTACAGAGGAACATTTGGTTCACATCAGTTAGTAGCCTTGCTCACTATGGATAAAAAAGGGACCCTCAGCTGCAAGGTGAGCAAAGGGAGAAAGAGGAGCACTGTAAGGCTGCTTACTGCCTCACTACAGTAGCCTTCCAATGAAGGCAGGGTTGTACTTAAATTCTGTTTTGTTTGCCCCTTGTACGTGCTGGCTGCCTGCAGTGTGGTGAAATGTCTGGCTGGTTGTGAACTGTTCACTCGTCAGTGTAATTCAGTAGTGTTGCTGATAGCAGTTGACCTTTTACGCTTGAGGTTACAACATCTAGAAAAGTCAAGTCTAGTTCATACTCTTACTGTACCCATGACTTAATATTCCTCCATGTGAAACAAAATACATGCTTATGAAACCCTGCAATTTTCCGTTGCTTACCTCCATTGGTAGGAGGGAAAACAAATAGTTTAAGTGCAATTACAGAATTGAGTATGTAGTATATATTATTCATGCTTCACCAGCACTCTCCTCTCCTTCCTTGCCGCCCTAATGCAGCCAGTCCATAGATGTGATATTTGCAAACAGTTTGTGTGCAATCTGCTTGGAGCTCTAGCATCTGTATTATACACTGTTTAGCATTTGTAATGCAGCTGGAAAAAAAAACCCAAACGCAACAGTTTATCTGTATGTAAAGAATTACAGAAACAACTTTTTTTCCTCATAGCATCAGCTGTATCCCAGAAGCATCAGTTTCTAAGGAGGACACCTGGGTCTGATGCTGTACTCAGCCCAGTGTCCCACTTCACCCTCTGCTCTGCTATGTGCAGCATGTAACCGGAGAGACCTCTGATGGGTCTCTCTTGCCTGAGTGGCTTCAACGAGAGCTGCAGCAGCTCAGCATCCCACAGGATCAGTCCCAGCAAGAATGGTTCTGCCCTGAATCACATTTACTCTTCGCACTTCATGTTTTTCTAGGGCTGCGAAGGGATTACCAAGGAAAGGACTCAACAGGGGAGTAAATAATGGAGGCAACGACTTGCAGGCCTTGTGTACGGACGTGTACAATTTACATTGTGTACTGAACATGTGCCAATTTAACTAGGTTCTTGTTAAAAGTGATTTAGTTAGCTGATACCTCAACTGTGCATGCTCTCCAAGAGATTAAAACACAGTTAACACTTGAAATGAATTGAATTTGCTAAGAGCTGGGGCCATAAGATTAGACCCAAATAGGAAATCTCTTCTAGGATGCCAGTCTAATGAAAATACAAGGAAGCTTACTTCTTATTAGCACATATTAATGTAAAGCTTTCATGCCACTGGAGCAAATGGTACACAAGGTTTTGAAGTAAAAAGAAAACAAGTACAGCTGGTGGAGATGATTACTAGCTTTTCATTATCTGTTGGTGGTTACGTTCTCTAAGGCTAGTCTCTGATGATTTGATAAAAGACTGAGAACTCTGTAACAATTTATTTATATCTGGCTGATATCTAGACATAATTTGGCAAAAGGAGAGAGTTTCTTCATCTGTTTCAGGCTAGACTATAACATGGTGTTGACACGTAGGTAGGCAGGACTCTGGGAAAACAGGCTTTTTCTGATTTCTTTTTGGTGCACTGGATTATAGGGAAAACACTTCCCCCCCCTAACTTCCTGTACCGTTCAGAGCCGGTGTCAGGCTGCATAAGTAATATGTCTGGGTTTGGAATGAGAATGGGCTGAACGTTAGCTCTGAGATGTAGCAATTTAAGTATCGGAAGAGACAAATATTTAAACAGTCAGGAATGTTACTGTTTAGCAGTTATCTGTACGTGTGAAAGGCAAGAACTGAAACGCTGTCACACCATAGCTGGCTGGTAAAGCATCTTTCCTACCTAGTGCTGAGTTTTGCTAAGTGGGCTGTAGAGATGACTGTAGATGACACCTTTCTTGAGGAGCAGCAACGTGGGGTGGCCCTGCCAGCTTCTGCCCTTCCTTTTCGCAGGCCCTGTTGCCAGCGCTGGCTTTGCTGCAAGAGCTCACCCTCCTGCTCTGTGCTCTGAAGAGAGCTGCATTAGAAGGTTCCTTTCCACCTGTGCTGGTTCACACTGCAGCCTGTACCAACTAGATTTCAGCCCTTCACTTCTTGTCCTCAATTTTGCCATGATTTCTGTTTTACTGATTCCCTTGCTCTTGAGTGAAATAAACTGTGCTTTGTCAGCACGTGGTTTGGGTATCCTGTGTTTAATCCTTTCACAGACCTTTTACACTGCTGAACTTGCTTGATGATTTTTAAAGCTTATTTCTAGACTGCGATGCAACAGCTTTAGAGAAAGTCACGGAAGTGTTATTGCAAATTCTTGGGGGTAGGGGCCATTGCAGCCCTGCCTGTGCCCTTTTGGTTACTTGGAGCACTACATTTCTTTCTTTCTCTCTCTGACTTTCTTCCTCAACAGCAGCAAAGAGTAATTGCTATCTCAGTTAACTGTGCTAACAGCAATCCTCGCTGCATATTAACTTTGGACTGCCCAATTCCTTTAAAGTGCTATTAAGGTAATTACAGTGAATATGTAAATAGAGTCCTTGCTCAGTACAGCTGCTTCTTCACTGAATACTGGCTGGGATGACCCAGCTGCTTACCTGAGGGGAAAAAAACCCCAAGTTTCTCTCTCACTATTCTTTTTTTTTTTTTTTTTTTTTTTAAGAAGTATTTTGATACTCTGTGAAGCCAGCACCACTAAGAATGTACTAGGCTGTCTGTTCTGGGGTTTTTTGAAACATCAGCCAAATTGCTAACAAGGTTCTACTAAGATAAATTTTATTCCTTCGAAGGTCAGAAACAAAAAAAAGTGAATTTGACTTATGATACCCGTTCTTAATTGAAAAGAACAGCTCACGCTTCAGACTCGTAATCTGTTCCCTTTTCAGCTTCCCCTTCAATTTATTTTAACTTTGTTGTTGTGACTTTTTGGTATGTGTTCTCACCTAGGGTTTAGACTTGACTGAACTATAGGCAACAAAAATGCTAAAGCAGCAACAATGCATTTGACACCTGGATCCTATGTAGTGATGTCAAAACTGTCATTTTTTTGTTTTAAAATCACCTTCTGCCATTACCTCCTTTGATCTCCTCGGATGTTTGCTCTTAACAAAATCTCTTCTCATCCCAAATGTATTCCTGAAAGTATTTCAGGAGTCATTGAATGACAATGAAGGAAGGGCTAATTTTTTAGATGTTTTTGAAAGTCATTTTTCAGATGATACACACCTTAAAATCAAAATGGACTCATCATTATGCATCACAATTATTGCTTCCTTAAAATAAAAATGATTAAGTTGACAAAATTGATCACTACTAGACTGACTTACCCAGTAATTTAACTGGTGCACAGTCATGGGGGTATGGGTTAAGTGAGTGGGTTTCCAGAATAATGTTTTTTATTATGTCTTAGTCAGTCAGGGCAATTTATTCTGGAATTGTTGTCAGAGGAGAGAGCATGAATTGGGTCACCCTCGAGTATGAAGCAGTCACTCATATCTATCAATCACGGATCTAAGCACATTTAAACTTGCTTGAGAAGTTCATTCCCCTGCTCAGGATTTATCTGATTCTTAATGCGGAGGCACTTTAAATACCAAATTGTATATAGAGCTCCATCCTCTACCTGATTAATCTTTTATGCTCTCCTGTAGCTGCTGTGCAGCTATTTCCAAGAGATTGCTCTGCAGATGGCTGTGTGGAGGAGCCCAGGGAAGGGAGTCTGTGCTTCTCTCAGAGGAAATGGGAGTAGTTTGGGAGGAGGAAGAATTGGGGTGCATGGGGAAACCAGGAGGAAACATATCAGAGAAACAAATGCTGTTTTGTATCGTGTCTCAAAACCTCAGTAAGAAAACTCGGGGGAATTACAGTGTTGGAGATGAGTTGTTGCTGCTCTCCCTTACAGCTGGCTTGACATTGTCCAGCCTCCTTTGTTTCAGCTTATGAGGCTGCTGGTGCTGAATGATAGCTTTATTAATGCTGACTAGGATGTCACCTTGGGTTTCAGCAGTGGTCAGCTATGCACAGTAGGCACGGCCAACACCTGTCATGGTAACAACAGTCTCCCTCCAGGTATACAAGCGGGTTTAAGTTGCCTGAGGAGCTTCTGCAGTGCAGGAATTGAATTGTGTCTCTGCTTTTAAGGGTTGCGGTTGTGTCCTGCCAAGATCCCCATCTCCAGAGAGACAGGCCACAGTGTGTTCTGCTACTAATTGTTTTCCTTCCTTCTGCCCCTTTGTTGAACTTTGAGCTGCTGGCTGCCCTGTGCGGGAAGTGGGGTCAGGTGAAGAGGGACATGGTACCCTTGCACGGGGCCCAGGCTGATTGCAGGGGACTGGAGATTGAGCTTTTCTTTCTCTTTGAACTTTTTACTTTTTTCTTTAATGGAGAAATGTCCTTCATTGTTGCCTCTACCTAATGGCCTCCTGTTGCCACTTCAGGCATGCGGCAGAGACATAAATAACATGACGTGGTGTATAATGCCTGTGATGCCATTGCTGCTGTAAGCTATAGATTGTCACATGGGAGGGTTTTGGACTGTGATGGCCCTTATGTCAGTGACATTTTCCATTCACAACTGAGCTCTCCCTTGTGAAGTGACTGCTGTTTCCAGCTGAAGACAAAGTGCAATAATGTTGTTTGTAACTACAGTCAACTATGGCTGGCTGCACAATTGCCAGTACTTCAGCTGTTTAAGTGGGAGAGGAGAGGGTAAGTAGGGAAGTAAATGAAGTAACAGCTTGCTTTTAACATATTTGAACTAATTTTTTTGCGGGTATCCTTTTAATTAATTTATAAAAATTAATATTTGTATCACTTATTAGGTAGATTATTTCAAAATGAATTTGTTTCTGTCTTGTCCCAATGGCCCCAGCAGTGTGTGGTCCCCGTTTCCAAGGTGAGGAAGGTCAGCCGCACTGCTGAGTGATGTGGTAATAAATGAGAGACCAGAAGATGAACTGCCTGGTCCTGCCCACTCACCTCCATCCTTTTAGAAGCAGATTGACTCTAGGACATGCAAGGGCTGCCAAGTAGTTAACCTGCTGAAAAAAGAGTGCAGCTGCAACGAATGAACTGTCCTTTGGTGAAAACATCTTAATGCTTCCTTAATTACACCCCTGTAGGGTATGCACATCTTAATAGCCAGCAGTGTCCACATGCAGACAGCAATTCAAACTTAACTCTTACAAAGTTGCAGAGAGAACAGATAAATCACCTTTTTACCATAGTTCTCGAAAAATCATAAGGGAGATGAAGTTGAAGTGGATTGGTGAACTGGGTTCCCAAGTGGCTGATGTTATTCTATTACATTTCCTTTCTATCCCTCTTGAAATAGTGATGTGCAGTTTAAAATGATCTCCTTACCGAACAAATTCTCACAGATTGTCTGTTTGAACGGGAAAGTTTTCCAAGTTATTCCAGCATAGTGGTACTAGAAAATAGCCTTTTGTGAACAATCGTGTTCCAGCATAAGCACATCTGCATGGGGTAAATGCAGCTACATTTATTAAAATCGCTGATTTTTGGGTATGCTAGTACCTGTTTCCCCCTGAATGTAGTGATTGGATTTTCAGCTGAAATGGACATTGTAAGGAGAGGGTGGTCAGTGAAGATATGTTTACCGATTTTTTTTCGCACATCATTATAATTGATAATCGATATAATCTGTCATGTATTGAAGTATGGGGAAGATTTATTAATATTTGTCTCTATTTAAGCCCTCAAACTGTTACTTAGAAAATGTTTCAGGTTGCAAATTATTTTTGAAAAATTATGTTGCATAAGCCTGTTAAGATTTTGCCTTCTAGTTAGTGGGATGCACCAATCCAAGGTACAGACATACTGCCTTCTGACAGCTGGCTGAGTGGCTTTTGAACAGAGAACCGCCTGTTTTCTTGCATCTCTGGCAGTTGCATGTTAGGCCTAATATTTAGGGGGTATATGAGTCTATAATTAGATGACATGTTGAGGATCTTTGGTTCTGTGATGCTTATGTGAAGGTAGGAGTGATTTAACCTGGAAACAAGAGGATGTGAAATTACTGGAAGCTAAGAGTGAAGCAGATTTTCTGCTTGGACACTCGGCAGACTGTTTATTTGGGTCCTGTGCCTTGGGACCTGTGTACTCTTCAGTTTCTCTTGCTTGAGGTGCTGCAGTGCTGGCTGGCTCTTTATTTGGTCTTTTGCCTTCAATGACATGGGACCTAGGAGTCCAGATGCCTCAGGCCCCAGGGTTTGTTGTGATCTCCCCTCTTTCATTTTTCCTAATTCTCCCTCGGATTCCCAGGTGGACCAGCGAGAAATTGACTTTTTGCTGAAGAAAATGAAAAGCCAAAGGAGGGAAAGATGTTTCTGGACCAAATGTTGCCTTTTGGAACTCTTCCATTTCAGAAAGGTTTTTGTTTCTAAGTAGTTACACTTCAGTGTGTTTTGAAATTAAATGTTTCCAAGCATTTGGATGATGTCAAAACGAAAAGTTTTAAATGCAAAACACTTTTTCAGCCAAAGTGATTTGCTAAATTTGGTGTTAATATAATCAGTAGTCTCAGTTGCCTTAAGCCTGCACTTTTAAGGAGCACAATACTTGGGGTTGAAATGTTGCCAGCAATGGGCCCTGGTGCCTTCTGCACAGCCTTCTTCAAGGGTCCAGCTTGGGACAGCGCAAGGCCTCCCCAGAACCTTGTCCGAGAAGTAAATCTGCAGTCTGACTAGGTTCAGGCAAGAGCCTTTTCCTTTGAGCCATTTTCATTACTGGTACGTGTTGCAGTTTGAACCCTCTTTTTTAACCAAATTATTAGTTCCCCTTCTTTGATTAAAAAAAGTACAGATACGTCTCCTGCCCAAGCCTGAAGTTTTGACCTCAAAAAGCAGAAAAGCCAGAAACTACATGAATATTTCTAGCGATTTTTCTGGAAGATACAAGCTTACTAGAGGAGAGCGTAAGACCTGAACCAGGGGTACCACTGTATGTATGACACAGTAGTCAGCATCTCTGCAAATTTCCTCTGAGAATGAGAAGAAAAGGTATTCAGGAAGAAGTAGTGAAGACCAGTTGATACCAGAGCAATGAAATTTACAGTCCAGACTCTTCTGTTTTTTTTTGGGGACTGGAACACAGGTTGTTTGGCTCATTTAATACCTTGGCTCATTTCTGTAAAAGGTGATGAGAATAGCTATGACCAAAGCTTGCATTAGGCTGCAAGTGGCATGCCAGGTTACCTGCTGATAGTGTCTCTTGAAGCATTTCCCAGAGGAAAGCTGTTGGTGTCAATAGTTTAATTTTTTTTTATTTTTTTCTCATCTTCAAAACGAAAGCTTCAGGTAGGTGTAGTCAGCAAATGATAATCACTGCTGAACCGCAAATTAGATTGGCACAACTCTGAGTGGGCTTTGTAAATTATATAGCTAAAACTGAGAGCTGCAGTAAACCCTTGGAATTTAATCTGAATGTTGGCAGTCATCGATGGATGAAAGATTTCAGGACATCTGAGCTTTAATTCTTTTAGGGTTTTTTTTTCTTTTTTTTTTTTTTTTCTTTTGGCTTTTTCTGGGGGGAGGGAAATGAGAGAGGGAAGGAGAGATCTCCCATCATAACAACGTGAAACATTGGCCTTTGGTAGGCTATTCAGAACAGTAGATACGTTAAAATGAATGTAGTATCAATATAATCAAGGCACATAAGCCTCAGAACAGTGCAAGCTCACTTTTTTTTTCCCATTTGATTCATTATTATACAAATCTGTGGTGCTTACTACAGAAATACTGGTTTCCCCTGTAGTGCTGGCTTGCATCCTTTTGCATGCTAATGCAATAGTCTATTTCTAACTTGACGGTAATAGATTAGTGAATACACGAGGCTATCATTCCTCTGCTAATGTGATTCCAGCCATGCAGAAAACTTGAGGTTTGTCTTAAACAGTCCAGCTTCTGAGCATTCTTCATATAAAATTCAATTTA
The DNA here is from genome assembly GCA_033439905.1 of Ceryle rudis. Taxonomy (NCBI): domain Eukaryota; kingdom Metazoa; phylum Chordata; class Aves; order Coraciiformes; family Cerylidae; genus Ceryle; species Ceryle rudis. Next base: position 103,159 of record JAAGNO010019615.1, on the reverse strand, counting down.
AATAATTTCTAATTTAAGCGTCTACTTAGTTTTCTGCCTTTCAGCTTTGATGCACTTTTTTGTCTTTCTGGAAAAACGTGATGTTTACTGTTAGTGGGGGAGGATGGAAGTTCATGCTGTTTACCTTCATCAGCTAATTGTTTCAACCTTGGTTGTTCTCTCCTTGAATAGGAGGTGTATTTTAATTATTGTGTGAAAGATTTGTCTTGATTAGAATAGGAAAGCTTCAGCGCCTTTTCCAGAGAGGGAATGGAGACTTTTACATCTGGTTTTGGCTCCTGTTCTTTCTGGCATGTCTGCACAGATGGTGGTACAGTCCAAGAACCTGACAAAGAAATACATGCACCACACCCCAGTTATACTGTAACTCCCCTTGTTTCCAAACACTGAGTCGTGGGTGGTGTTGCAAAACTCTTCACGTACAGCCTGCTGGGCTCATGGGGAATGTAATTGGGAAATCGAGGTGATTTTTATCCTTGCTTTCCAAGTGAAAGAAGAGGGAAGAAGAAGGTTGTAAGGTCTTCGAGGCGTTAAAGTAGGCTGTTTTAATTCTGTAATCAAACTAGGTCCACACAGCAACTCTAACGGCCATAGTGTGGGATGTCCATGGGATATTAATAGTCCCTCCCTCTGGTCCTTAAGGCCTGGGTGTGGAAAGCTGTGTACCTGACCTTCCTTGCTGGGTGACTAGGTACCAAACTGTTCACATGAGCAAGTGACATCCGGTGCTTACCGAGGGGAAGAGATTGGAAAAAAGGGTTTATTTTTGATAATGCCTAAGGATGGGAGATGGCCCCAGCACAGCAGGTGCCCCACTGATAGGGTGGGGATGGACTGAGCTGGGTGTGCAGGACATCTCTAGCACTGAACGATACTGGTTTAGGTGACCCCTGTGGTCCTGCTCCTCCCGTGGTTGGGGATCTGAATGATCTAGTGGTCCTTTGGCAGTGCAGTGCTGCCAGTGGTCAGGTAGTTCTGGCACAAGAGCCATGGCTACAGTAGTTATTGTTTCTACACTGCCTGGTCCAGAGATGCTATGTCACAAGCTTTAATGTCTTCAGGTTGTTTCTGGCAGAATAGGGTGGAGATATGTTGGGTGCTGTTGAAGTTTGGGATAGGCTGGGACTGTCAAGGGGCTAATTGCCCTTCAGAAACAGCTGAATTTTTCAGGCAGAGCCTGGGCACTGCAGTTACAGGTAAGTCATTTAGAGTCCATCCCTCTCTCCACTGTACTCTTTTTAGTTTTTATACTTTGCATTTTTATAGTTATTTTTTTTCTTTGAGGATTGCTTATGTTGAGAAAAATATTATATTTTTAAAGTGTATATCTGTTTGCTTTGGGGTAATCTCAGGATGAGGTACAATAGCTTAGGGATCTGGGAAATAAGACATTAGTCAATGCTATCTTTCAGTTCCTTTATGTGTTATAAGCAGATTCACTTCACTCGTAAAATATCCTCATACACTTGTATTTTAAAGACGATTCTCGCTTTGTCTATTTCTATTATTCACAGTGCTTTGATATCTATGTGTCAAAGAATTTCCAAAAAAAAAGGAAAAAATATCTTGCAGCAGAGAGCAAGTCTGCAACGTTTTTGCTCAAAGAGATTTTTTTCATTAAGATATAAATAAATAGGAGTATGGATTATATTTGAACTAGTTCTTTTTATTCAGCATCTAGAGCTGTGGTTGTGTTTTACAGAATAATGTCAAACTTATCCCTTTGTTTTATAGACCAGTTTCTCTTTGCCTCTGTAGACATCAGTGATTGGAATGAGTAACATTAATTTAATCCTGTCTCTTTTCACATTCATGGGAGCTTTTTCACTGATGATGGTGAAGCCAGGATCTGTCTAATATTTTTTAACTTGGGTGTCAGACAGAGTTTAAACCTGGGTAAAGCTGTTCCCTGACAGCACCGTATCATTTTATTTTTACTTATGTGTGGTTCTCCAGTGTGTAATGGGATGTTTATCCAGACTTCCAGGTGCCAGCAGGAGTGTTACAGAAACAAGAGCTGTTTGATTTTACCTTTCCCCTCTGAAGACCTTTCCTGCCCTATACAAATCATGGTGAGGAAGTTTTTCTTCCTTGTGTTAAACTCTAGTCCCGGTGAGACTCCACAAAACTGCTTTGGACAAAGCCTTGCTGAGGGTCCTCCCCCTGGGCACCAACCCTGGGTTCCTGGGGAATGCAGTGCACAGCTTCCACCATCCTCTCTGAACTGATGGGATCTGGCTCAAGCACCTGCCCTCAGACCCTGCCCTAGGGTACAGTTGGAATAATTTGGAATTACTTACAGAAATCTGTTTCTGGGTGTAGCCAAAAGAGGCAAGATGCTGTAGTGAAGTCATGTGGTGAAAATTGGTAGAGAAGGGGGAGAAACTAAACATTGTTCTTTCCCTTTTCTAAGGAAAATAAAGTAAATGCCAAGGGTTATTACCTGTTGTTTCTTACATTTCTAACTACCTTTATCTTTTCATAACTCCTTCAACTTTGTAGAGATTACACAGTGGAAAAGTTTTTGGGTGGGGCTTTTTTTTTTAATTTTTATTTCTTCTGGATATCTCCTTCAATGTTGAAAGGCTTTTGAAAAGCTAGAATGAAAGCTGAACAAACAAAGGATGTATCTGTGTGTTTGCAAAACCAGAAGGCATCTTTGAGTTGTGGTCAATATTCTGAGACATTGGGAGTAGTATAAAGATGATATATCTCTTTCTAGAATATTCTGGTCTTTAGGAACCAGCTCAAGATGAAAATTTTCTCTTAAAATAACATAAGTGAAGCCTCTTTAAGGCCACCATGCCAAAAAATATATTTTAAATGACCCATGGAAAAAAAAAATAATAGAAAAAAATGTCTATTGTTGTGATTTGTTTTGTGGTAAAACTCTGACCCGCTCTAGTGAGCAACATCTTATTTGCAGCTGCTGCTGTTGGCTAGAAGGGTTACCAGGGCATGTGGCTCTCCATTCTAAGACTGACCCAGAAACCTGTTTTTCCCTGCCCCCCTCCTCCCCATCAGCAGCTGCCATGGATTGCTGCAGCTGCCCAGGAAAAAAAACCCAAGAGGTCAAAGGAAGCTACCAGTCCTGAGGCTTATATCCCCAGGCTTGACCCATGGCCAGTCAACATTACAGCCTCATTGGAAGAACGTGCTTTGCTGAGTGAGCTGCTGGGTATGCAGGCAGCCTTAACTGTCACGTGGATGAAGTGGCTTTTTGTTGGTCAGGTTTGGTACAGTACCGTGTGCTGTCTGAACGTGCTTGCCTAAAAACTGAGAGGGTTTCAGCATCCTGCCAAAATCAGAACAGCCCTGTTGATTAGAAATCTCAACAGTGTATTTCTGTGTTCTAGGGCAGGAATTTAAACTTGAGGCATCTTGGTCACTAAAAGAGTTCCAATCTCTAAAACACTAGAGATTTTGAGAATCAAAATAAACTTCCCTGGAGTGCTTACAGGCCTAAGGTCTCATATCTTGTCTCTCAGATGGAGAAGTGGATTGAGGCTTGACTTGAAATGTTAATATCACAACTGAGAAAGCTGCTATATCATTCAGCCCGACTCCAGAGGGAAAAGACCAATCACTTTAAAGTTAAGATGCATGAGTGAGAAAGTGCACACGGGCCAAGAATGATTGACGTTGAGAGATATTTTTTTTGCTCCATTGGATGATACCTGAGAAGCTCCCAGGGCTTAGAATAAATAAGGGTCACTGAAGAACACTTCTCAAGGCTGCTGCTGCTGCCACATAATCTATGGGTACGATAACGAATTTCCGTACTCTGGAGAATGGGATGCTGTATTTAAACCATAAACTGGTTTATACAACAGCGGCTTCCTTTTAGCAAGTGGCAGTGTAGAATGCCTTTTGTGAGACTTGGTGGAAAAAGTACGCTAAACATTTAGTAGTTTTACAGAAAATAAGACCAGCAGTCCCCTAATCTCCACAAGCAGCCGCCACGTAATTAGACAATTGAATCTGTCATTCCAGATCCTAATCTGATAGGGCAGAGGGAATCCTGCACCGATATGGCCATGCATCCAGGGTATGGTCTGGAGGGTCTGGGTTTATTATTGGGTTATGTTCAATGCAATATGTCAGAATGGATTTCTTTTCAGGAGACGACATAGAAGCATTAAGTCTGGGTTTTGTAGCTATTCCATGAAATGCAGTTGTTTGAAAGTATCTTCATGCAGTTAAGATTTTGCTCAGCTGGTATATGATGCCTTCAAAAATAAATGTAGTTTCAATAGAATGACATCTCTCATAAAAGCTGAATCCGTCTTTCTTGAAATTCTGCTTTTGAAATGAGAGCTGACAAATGCTCGGACTGTCAAAAGTACCTTTGCTGGTTTAGTCTGGGGACAGTTGCTGTGTGACTTGTCATTTTTAGGCTGCAGAAGGCAAAAGGTTGCAGGGAGGACAGTATTTCTCTCCTGTATCAGAGCTTCCATGATCTCTTGTTAGGACATTCTCTTTGTATTTGCATCTTGGCTTTGGCAGTGCTAGCTCTAGGCAGTGTAATGAATTTGTACAAGGGCTACAGGGAAGGGAAGTAGTGTGAAGGGGAAATGAGAGATACCAGCGTTGAAGCCCAAAAGAGTTGCCCAGTGTATGAGTATTATCTTTCTGGGTGAAATTTATCTAGTAATTCTAAATCTCAATGGTATTTTGGGCTTTGGTCGTATTGCTGACCACATAGCAGGTTGCTATTCAGACATCAAGTGAAAATCAGAACTCTTACCTAGCTTTGTTTGGTTGTCTTGAACATCTCTCTCTCTCTCTGATGGAAAAATAGTAAGCATTCATCTTGTTTCTTCTAAGAATGTATCTACTGATTTAAAAAAATAATTGGTAACTGTCCTATTTACAAGTGCTAATGATCACATTAACGACACTTGCTTGAGCTGCTGTGCTCAAGAGATTTTTGAAAAAATCTGTGCTCCCAAAGCCTTATTTTTCTGGTGTGTTATTACAGTAATTTGTTGTTTGTAAAACAAACAAACCCCAACAAAAACCCAACAGAAAAAAAACACAAAACACCTCAAACCCCTCCCCACCAAAAAACCTCACAGAAAACCCCAACTCACACCTTCTCCCAGTAAAGCACAAAGCAACAACAATAAATAAGAGATTATCAAAGATTAATGTTGAATCTGTGTTTGTTTCTCAAGCTTTTCAATGATAGTTCAAGAAGAATCCTCTATAATTTCATATGAAGAGTCAGTTTTTGAAGAGTTTTCATGTTAAGCTCTACAAAGTATAGAATGTATAGAAACACTGTATTCAGTTTCTATCATAAATTGGTTTCTGCATTGACATTTAAGAATTTAAATGGAAAAATATGTTCCTGTAAAGAACTGAATAAAAAAAGCAAGACCAGAAGATTTTTCACATTTGTTTTAGTGTATATGAATTAAGGGATTCCTTTAACACTCATGATGTTTGCTTCTTCACTGCCAACATAGAAGTACTAAAATACACAGATTCTCTTTCATGCCTGGATTTCTGGTCCTGCTGGGAACCTATTGTACTGCTTGTGCATCAGAGAGAGACATGCACCATGTGCATCTCATGAGACTAGGAAGAAAGGGTTTGTGGGTGTTCTTAGCACTCTTAATGGTGCTAAACCCCTTCACAGCGCCATCCTGTAGATATTGTCCATCAGAGGAGGTGGCCAGCTTTTTAGCAGCTATTGACGGGAGGACTTAATAGCTCAAAATAACCCCAAATTGCATTTGAATTATTTTAAATAATATTTCTTAATGTTGTTATATATATTGAGCTCTTTAGAAAGAATCTCACCAAGCAAGCATGTAAAAGCATTTCTAAGATGAACACTGTTAGTCCTTGTCTTACTTGCGGAAAACCAGAGCACTTTGAATTACAGAAGGCATCTGAAGTGTTATCACAATGTTGTGATAAATGTTAGTGTTGCTTATAAATTTTAATTTGACTACATTTCTGAAAAGCAATCATATTTAGGAGGAGTAGGAGGCATAATTCCATGCCCAAAGTCTATAGTAAATTATGTGGGTTTGATTCAGTTTGGGCATATTAGTGTTTTTTTATGTATATCATACAAGACATGCCAAATTTATTTTGGTTTTTTTTTTGTTTTTTTTTTTTTTTAAATGCTGAGGTTGGAAGTAATTTGTGCCAGTTGGAAATCAAGCAGAAACAGTATGTGGAGTTAGATCTATAGTTCTGCAACTGGAGTGTGGACAGGCTAAGAATAGCCATATCGAGAGCAATTGCTTTTGTGTAACATCCTTTGTTTGTTGAGCCTTGAGTTACAGTGATACGTTCAATATGCTCTTTGCCTCGTATTTGAAGCATGGAACAAGACACTCCCTGGAAGTGGATTTTCTTTTTTGAGATGACAGCCAATTTACAGTAATTAATGTGATAAGGACAGCAGCTGTAGCAGTCTCTAATTCCTTAATCTTAGAGTAAGAGCTAAAAATGGATTAGTTAGAGATAAATATATCTTACGGTATTTTCTCCTGAGAAAAAGCCTTTAAAAATATTGTGTTCTTGTAGCAGGACTGGCCAACACAGCAATGAAAGCAATTTTCCTTTGCTGGAGGGAATTATCCATGCTGGACTGAATGGAAAGAATAAATGTTGGCTTATTTTAAAGATGATGAATAAAAATTCTGACTCTAGGCAGTGAAAATAGTTTTGTGGGCTGACCTCAGAGTGCCTCTGCTCCAGGAAGGAGGGCGCCTATAGGTTCTGTCTAGTGCAGATGAGCTCACTACAAATGTCAACCAAAGATTAGGAAAATGGAGAACCTGTATGGGAAACGATGCCGTTGTTAGTGCTTCTGCTGGGGAGAGTTTATTATATATCCTGATGAGATACAACACTGGAACAGGAAGCGTCACAAGTGTGCGATGAAATATGTTCCTAACCAAATAAATTACTTGGGAATATGCATGCTATGTTTATTTAAATATTTCCCAAGCTTGCAAAGAATTTTTTTCTCTACTAAGCAAACAATCACTGAATTCACAACTGAAATTAATTTCTGGAACCTCTTTGGTTTATTTAAATGAGTTTACTGTGAAAGAAAATGCCTAAACTGACTGAAATTGGAGGTACTTTGTTGGATACATTTGATTTAATCCTCTGCAACCCAAGTGTGTTTGCACATCTAATCTGGATGACAAGCTAATAGTGCTCTTCACGTTTATGGCCTTTGCTGAGATAACCACAAAGACTGTTGGAAAGTGGTTTGGCTGATTCAGTGATATGAATGTTGTCCTCTAGAAACTAGCCCAGGATGGTTATCTCTGACAAATGAAATTAGCAGATTAATTTTTTGATCGATGGGTAAAGGACTAAAGCAGATCCAAACCCCACATTCAGCAATTTTCCATGGTTTAAAAAGAGGCCATGATTTTACTAATTGAAAAGAGATTAGATCCTTAAAAAGTACTGTGCAGCCAACCTGTTTTATTACCCTCCCCAGTAAACACAACATTTACTCTGTCACAAAATCGCTAATAATTTAGTGTGCATAGACTTGAGGATAGTAAAGCTTTGTGTTGCTCTGGGTTGACCTTTCTGCCTGATTTAAAGACCATTGTGAAAGAGCTCTGAGGAGAATCCCAACATCTTTCACTGCAAAGGTGAAAGCTTTGACGTGAGCGTTGAAGTTAAAGGCTGCTGCAAGGAGAGAGTTGGACAGCTAATTTCTTTGTGAGTTTGGCTTGGAATAAAATAAAGATTATATAGAACATGACTGTCAAGTGTTTATAGATGCTAGATATCTCTTCTTAAATTGTTTTTGCAGAAATTGAGAGCTCTTCTGAGGAAAATCAGCAAGGTGTGTGGTGCCACACAAGAGCTTCCTGCATATTTTAAACTCCGTTTCCTGCTAACTGTGTGGGGAGCTTGTCTGTGTCCCACCAGAGGTGTTCTAAATCTTTGAAGAAGTCTCTTAGGGTTCAGAATAATCTCCCATTACAAGCATTTGCAAGATCTGTGTGCTAATGTTTAGCGAGCTCGATATCCCCTGTATCCTGCCTGTTTTCAGGCAGGCTGGGTTTTTTGGTTTGGAGCCAGAAGGGAGGAGTCTGGGCAGCCTTTGACTACTAAGAAGCTGGGTGGTTGCTGTTCCATGGGCACAGCGATATGTTTGCACTTCCCTGGCAAGTTGGGGGGAAGATGGATGATGTTCTAAAAGAGCAGCTCCTTACCACCTGAATTTCAGGTGATTATAGTGTAAGTTTATAGCAAGCACTTGTGAAACTCTCTTCTGCCTAGACAAGATCCTTATCTCGTGTGTGTAGGTATGTTCCCACGTGTTTCCTTGTTGTGTTGAGCCTTCTCTTCTGTAGAATTGGCTGGGTTTTTTTGGAATGAGATATATTGGCATTTTATATCTTAGAAGCAAATTGATAACGTTTGGGGTTTTTTTCCTCCCTAATTCCTCTTCAATAACAATTTTAACAAAGCACTCAGGAAGGAGTGCGGTGTTCTCCTCATTGTTCCTGGGTGCAAGGAGCCCAGCTATTTCCAGCCTGCTCATGATTATATGTGAAAAGTTATGAAGCTGCCATTCTCATTCATGTGGAGCAATAGTTTTGCAGAAGTCAGCTGGACTATTATTGAGGCAAAATACCACTCAGCATGAGGAGGGCTGGTAGGAGAAGGCCATGTGCAGCTCAAAGCTTTATCTCAGTCTTATAATAACCAGATTGTTCTTCACAGCCGACGTGGAGGCGTCTGCGCTGTCGTAGAACACAGGAGCATCCATGATTGAAAAATGATGGCATGTGGTGATGTGTATGCCAGGCAAGCTCTGAGGACTCATTTGACATGGTGTGCCTGTTCTGTGAAGCAGCAATGAAGCAGTTAAGATAGATGGGAATCATGCAGCTAAAAATCCTGCATGTACTTTGAAAACTAATCCAAGGTACTTACAGACTGTTTTTATTGCTGTCCCTCAGGATTTGTGCACAGTTTCTGGAAAACATAGTGTATGCTGCTGATAGAGATATGTCTCCTTTTTCTGCTATCCAAATGCCAGACAAAGAGGAATGGAAACCAAATAAAAGCGTAGCGCTTTTGTTCACAACCTGAAAAATTTATGGCTATTTGTGAAAATGCAGAAGAACTTGGTCTGCTGCTGAGAAGCAAAGATAAGAAGTAAAACCTGTCACTGGCAAGGTATTTTGGGGTCAGCTTTAGTCAGGGTGCGTCATTTTCTGGATGCTCATGTGGTGAGTAGATTCCTGCCTAAACAACAGGCCTGAGTTGATCCTTTTTAACAAGAGTTTGACTCAAAGGAGCTGGACATCACTTTGGCCTTTGGAATGATAGAGAGTTCACGGACTCTCTCTGAGTGATAAATAATGAGTCCAGTTTCACTATGACAGAGCATCTGGGCTTGTGATTTCTGAAACAAGTGCTGTATATTTTTGGAATTAATTGTGAGTACTTCTGTAGAAACTGAGAGCTACTTCACTGCAGAAAAAGACTTTGGTATATTTGAAACAAATTATCAGCTTCTAAAAACATAGACTTTATTTTTATTCTTAATTCAAACAAACCTAAACTCTTCAGACTTTTTCGTGTCTTAAATAAGAGACTTATTTCTTTGAATATTGTCCTCAGAAGGATTTTAAAGACTCCAGCCATTAACTTTGGATCTAAGACAGGCTGTTCAGGTGACACTACGTGCTGACAGACTGCACAGGGATGTACGTCATGCCAGCCATTAGTATAAGCATGAGAGGGATTTGCTCTTATGTTTGTCCAGAACAATCATAGTCATTACTTGCAGGATATATCAGGAATGATCATTTGTTGTTGTGCTCTGTAGCTTGTAAGTAACTAATTGCAACATAGGGTAGTCACAGAGCTTATCTGGCAGTTACCTGAGCAGAGTCCAATGTGTACGAGTTGGGGGGTTTTGCCTTTTTTTGGTGTTCCTATTTGTTGTTCATTTGTTGGCATATTGGATATACTGGACTGAATCCATCCATTCACAGTGTAACCAAAACTGCACCAGTAGTATTGCAGGCTATTGTAATTCTAAGATTAATGAATTACTACTGGATGCCTTTTAAATCTGTGTAGTGTCTTTTATAATCATGTACATGTAGTGCTCTTGTAGCTGTGGTTGTCTGAAGTGAAGAAAGGCTTGTAGAAAGAAAGACAGGCTCATAGAAAGAAGCTTGGCTTTTTATTAGCTGGAAAAATCAGAGGAGCTTTCAGATACTTGTGTCAGATACCTTTTTTTTTTTTTTTTTTTTTTTTTTTTTTAACACCTCTCTTACCACATCAGCAATAAATGTTGGAATAGGGCCTTCCTGGGAAGTTGAAGTTTGTAATGGGAGGCAAAAGCCGTGTTGATTTCTGTTGCTGTTATGATATACTCCCACTAAGGGGGCAGGAGCTTTAAGACTCCACGTACCGTCCGAGTTACAGCTACGGTGCTCCAGACCACGCAGGAATCTTTCATTGCTGCTCTTCTCTGCCTCTTGTTTGCAGTTTCACCACTGCAACAAAAGACACCAACAAACACAGAGAAAATGAAAGAGGCCATTGTGTTAGAACACATTACTATTCACAAAATATATTGGACAATAAAACGGGTTACTTGTTTTCATTACAAAGACTCTACGGCTAATATTATATTATACGAATGAGCCCATTCTTTTAACAATGACTGTAATGAGGATGATGTACTGAAATCCTTAGTTTGTTTATCTAACTGCATCAATATTGAAAGATTATATCCTCCTCTTAATAGTTTTTTTTTTTTTTCCACTAAACAGAAGCTTGCATTTGAAGCACAAAGATTTCTTCAATTTCAGTCTACTAATTAGAAATGACACATCAATAGGAGTTTTACAGATGTATTTCTGGGCAGAGGAAAGGCTATTTGCAGTGTAGCTTGAGTTTCTTTAGTAATGTGGCATTTCCAGATTATGGTGGATATAAAAATTATTTTCTTAAGTGTGTCAGGGTGGGATTTTCAGGGAGAAGGATGAAGTTTTGAGAAAAGAGAACTTATTCTGCTTTAAAGGGGTCTAACTGTTTAAGATGATGCTTATTTTTCAACAGATGGCCAAGAGGATAGGGGAAGAAAATTAGGTTACTAAGGGAGAGGAGTTAAGAAGCAAAGAAAAATGCCAGGGTGGTGTTGCGTGTGTGCAGAAGATTTGAGTGGTTTTAGTCACTAAGAGCATGATGTTGGACCAATATTTGGAGATTATTACTTCAGGCATATTATCCTTTGTTTTTGTGATGTGATGGAGTATATCTCATGTAGGAAAAGGTATCTAGAATTTTCAAATTGGTTAGATTGCAGTTTTCTATATGGGTGGACTGAATGGGATTTTGTTTATTTTAACTGAATTTCACCAGTTAAGTGTTTACTGTTTGATGACTGATGTGTCTACCAGCAGTGTTGATGTCTGATGAATTTTAACTTCTCTTTCCACTGCACTTGGTGGTCCAAGTAATGAAAGGGTTTTTATCACATGTCAGAGTTTATTATACTGATGGTTACATTAAAATCAAATAGTTTAGCTGTAGGTGCGTGTATAGGTTTCTGATAAGAATCAGGATAAATGTGCATTCTGCTGTAAAGTTAAATGCATGAGACTTCACTTTCCTTCCACAGGAAAACAACACGATACCTTAATTCTCCATTCCAGAGGAGCCTTCAGATCTGTCTGCTCCAGTTACTCAGGGTGCAGGCTGTGCCCACTTATTCTGCAGAACTCTAACCACCAACAAAACCTTTATCTAAACCTCCATATGGCACATCACTGGAGTACCTAGACATGTGCACTTTTGTCTTTGGTCATTTCCTACAGAAAATACAATTAGACTTGGCTGTCAAGCAGATGAAATCTGTCATATTCCTCCTGTAGGAGCTGAACTTGGTCCAGCCCAATAAATAAAAAAAATACTCACCCATAAAATTCCAAGCGGAGCCTGCAATTTCAGTGCACGTGGGCTAAGATTCTGTGGAGTCTGGCAGGCACAGCTTTCTGGCTGAACAGCCTGTTTCCGGGATGATCAGCATTTCTCTGCTCCACCACGTTAAAAACCATTGCAATAAAGCAGCAGATGGCTTTGCCACACCATCCCTAAAAGGCCAGTTTCCTACAGGAAAATGAAGCTCTGTAGCTTTCTGTGGAAGAACCTTAAAATCAAGACTTGTTTAAATTTCCTTACTAGAATAACATTGCAAAGTGATTTTTTTTTTTTTATTGTTCCTTCTTGTATTTTCATACTTTTAATGTGCCCTGCCTGTTGTAGACATAGCTGTTGCCGTTAGGATCAAAGGCGGGGGATGGTGGCAATGGACTGAATAGACATGAAGTCACTGTCACTATCCCACTTCTAGGTATCAAGGGCAGAAGTTTCCTGAAAAGACTGCAGGAGGTGAAGCACGACTTGTGTGTGTAGGTGTTGTGTATGTTCTGTGGCATTAAAGCTTCATTTTTCAGGTGCTGTTAATCTTCTTCTCAGTGTGTATCCAACAATAAGAATTGGGGAGGGGGGAGGGGGAGAGGAATGAAGTTATGTTTTAGAGAGGTGTTTGCATCCCAATTCCCTTTTCTAGCACTGTGTTCTTACCACGCAGTGTTTGTGCTCATGACAATATAGTCTTGACTTGTAATCGTCTCCATTTGCGATGCTTCTGTTCATTATGAGACTGACAGGATGCCATTCAGGACTTTAATACTGCATCAAGGAGTCTTAAGATTCATCTAGAAAGGCATGTGGAATTAATTTAAGTGCAACACATCTCGGATACGGAAAAAGTCGAACAATAGCAGCATGCTCTGAGGTGGTGATACATGTGGATGTAGCTAATTCACAGGCTTTGTCTTGTACTTTTTTCAGCTTATAACAGAGTGCACTGAAACTGAAAGGCAGGTCCCAGCAATTATTTGTATTTTTTTTGCTACTGTACAGAAAAAAACCCTCAGAAAAACTGATGGGGTGAAGATCAGTTCAATAGTAGATTGAATACAGGGTAAAAATAAGTGTAGGACTGTAACTGACTACCAAGGAGGGCTCTGAGTCCTGTACCAAGAATCTTAAGCAGCACCATAGTAAACAAAATGTTTCTAGAAGTCTTTCTCTGATAAGCTGTTAAGTGTGCTTTGTGTTTTGCTTTGAGGACTGATTTCTGTCTGGTAGTGTTTGGTGTTTCAGGTTGTTTTGTTTTGTTTTTCCTTTTTCCCCTCCTCCTTAGGCATTCCTTTTTTTTTTGGTGGTTGTTTTAAAGCTGTTACTTGAATCTTTTGACTTGCAATGAAACTGAACTGATGGCTTCTCCATCAGGACACTGCAAACAATTGCTCTTCTGTGCCTTTCTTGCTGCTGGAAACTTTTTTAAAGATTAGTAGTCTGTAGTGCCATTTCAAGATTCAGACATTCATTCCATGCACCATTACCCATGGAAGAAGGAAAAATAGACTATTATAACTGTAAGTGCAAAACTCTAAGCTAATGGACAGTATAAGAGATGTGTACATTGTACATACACACTATTCATTTAGAGATAGTGCATGACTTTGACATGCCTTCCTTTAATGGAACAGCAGTTAATAACATAGAATATTCTTTTCTAGAAAAGACAGAATTGCCACCCACCTATCTAATATGGGAAGAACGGATTGAGTAAAGTTTGTGAGAGAGAAATATCTCTAGGCTCTGTTAAGAGGCATTCTGACACTAGAGTCCTAGTAGTATAGTGCACTAGAACCATTAGTTTTTTTATTTCTGAACAATTAAGATGGAAAGTGTGTGAACAGAATGGAACGTCCTTGCAAAAGTGCAAGAAAACATCTGTGTGGTAATCAAAAGCGTGCTCTTGTGATCTTTCTGCTGTGTTCTCCCTTGCTTTTATGTGGTGGCTTTTAAAGCAGTAGCATGAATTTTGTATGCACATGTGTGTGCACACAAATTTTATATATATAACTGTAGGTTCACAGTGGTTTTTTTTTTCTTGTTTGAAATAGGCTAAAAAGAAGGTCAACAGATGAATGATTTGTATCTGTTCTGGGAGATTTGCTTTAATATCATTAGTCTTTCTTTCTAAAGCTATTTTAATGGTTTTTCTTCTTAACTCACATGAAAGCCACCCAGTTCCAGCTGTTGATAAACTATTTTAAGTTTACAAAGATTGAGTCCCACATGGACTTTTCCCTTCTATATCATGGTACAAACAAAGCTAATCTTTCCTAACAGTGCTTAGAAGTGGCTGCTTTCAACTCGTGATGACTGCTTTCAGCTAACACAGCATATGCCATGACAGTAAAACCTGTCTGCAAACTTTCCGTCTTTGATTATAGCATTTCTTTTCCTTGCTGATCTGTTCATTGACTACCACAGACTGCACGTGGCCCATCTCTTTCTAATGATGTTGGAACTGAATTCAGTTGTCTCCTGGTACCATATGGAAGGGTATCCCTTACAGGCATTCAGTCTGTTTTGAATTGAGCCTGAAAGGTGTAAATGACTATATCCTCCTTGCAGAAGGGAGATACAAAGGAAACCAGATGTACAGCTTTCATGTGGAATTCTTAACCCACAGATTCTTTGTAGGTCCCTTCCTACAGCAACTTATAGATATAATCGAATACCCTTAATTTCCAAAACTTTGTCTGACCTGACTGATGAATTAACAACTTAAAAAGCCTTTGGGTCACAATACTCATTCTGAAATTAAACAGTGACATTTCAAAAACGCCTAGGTGATGTTGGTGTTTGAGCTTTCATTTTGTTTCAGAAGATGCTTTATGCACTACTTAGGAAATTCTCCTTGGTCTACTTACCAGGTTTCCCTTTTCCTTTAACGTTCACAGTCTGCCCAAATCTGTGTCTTTCTCCCGGTTATCTGAATTTACTTCAATCCCATTCTTAGTCTCTTAAGGCATCTTGGTCCTCAGTTTATTTTGTCACCAATTGTAAATCCCTTGATTCCTCAGTGCCACTTCCTTCCTAAAAGACTTTGGTTCTTGAGGGGGTTCTCCTTGGTCTGACCAGGTACCTCTGGATGCTTCAAATAATTCTTCAGCAAATTCGTTACTGCCTTGTGATGTTTCATCTGTAACGTAAGATGGCTTCACACTTCTCTAGCTTTCTCTGTTGGGTTTTCTTTGACAGCTAAAGATTTTGCCTGGTATTATCTTCCTTTGAGTTGGTGGGCTGTCAGATCTGCAGCTTTCTTAATGCTAGGCACATTTCAGATCTCTGTTGGGATGAAAAGAGCAGTTGATATAACTAAGATTGTCATGTCGTGCTGAGATCCTGATAGTTTTTAGCCAAAGGCCATGTGGAGATGACTGACTTTCGTGAGGGAGGGTTAGTTTTAGTTAGTTTAGGAGGAGGAGCACCTAGCTTGTCTCTCAGTTGGTGCAGGCAGTGGTTCAATAAATATGATTAATAATGATACTTTATGGTGCAAAATCAAATACTTTTTCTTTTCCAACACATGATATGAAAAGCTGTCTGACTTGTGAAGTTTAGCACTGTATTTAATTGATAAGCATGGTAGGAATACTGAACATAAAACAGCAGGCTGTAGCCTCTGAGGTCCCTGTGAATTACATTAATGAATTATGTGACTTATGAATGATGTTCTATTTTTAAATCTGTTATACATTATAACTCCGATTATATTTGGACTGGTAAAACCAAACAAACACAAAAACCCAACCCCAAACCAACAAAACTGACATACATATAGAACTAGATTATTTTTTTCCAAATTGCACAAAATTTTGTTTCATTTTGCATCTTTTGAAATCAGTTGGAAAATTCCTATTGACTGGCATAGGAGCGGGGATTTTTCTGGCACTGAATGCATTTGAAACCTCCATTACTCTTGTTTGAGTGTTAAGGGAAAAGTCTAGGAAAGCTAAGAGCTGAGGATGTGGTTGTGTCATCTTCTGACATGGAACTGGCTTTCTTTAAGTGAATGGAAGATTAGATATATCTTTATGATACTGGGTTTACTGCAAATCATAAGGTTATTAATTAAATGGCCAAGGCATTTAATAATGATGTGTGCTCAGTGAATTATAGCTTCATCAGGCTGTTCTCTTCTGGATCTGAATTGTAATGCAGCCTCACTTTGAGATGAGTATTACCAACCTAAGCCTGGTTATGCTAGAAAACTTGAAAGTTTTATTATTTCTATAGGCCTAATTGTTCTCATGAGGTTATTTTGCTAGAGCTGAACAGCTGAAGCAAGGACAGATTGTATTAAGTTAGGAGGGCTTTTGTGGAAGGCAAAGGAAGGGAAGCTTTGTGGCATGGCTAATTTGAACATTGACCTTTCGTTCCTTGAGACATCAAAATACCATGACTAGAACACAAGGAACAGTCCAGCTGTCACAAAATTAGTGACAAAGTTGCCAGTTTATGGCGTATACCTGAGGCAGATCAAACAGTAGAGTTAATGGAACTTCAAATCCACTCCCAACTTTTAAAATACAGGCTTTTCATTCTTCCTCTGCTCCTCTAATCCTTGTTTCTGGTTATTGGCAGTTTCCTCTGACTTGCGAACAAGTCTCTCTTCTCATTCCTGATCAGCCAGGAGGTTTGGGAAATTACTCTTACATGTAAGGTTGGCTTTCATCAGAAGTGTCCCTCGGTATGCTTAACCTCCACTGGTGTGTGTTCTCCCAGATACCCCAGTGCACAATGAGTTTCTTTTCCATCCCACAGCTGTTCCTAGAGAGTCAAGGGTGAGGTGATCTAGTCTAAGTCCCGTACCTAGAACTACTGGCTAGTGGCCAGGCTATACACCTGCTCCAAGGGAAGACAGTGCTATTGCACTTAATAAAAAACTCAATAGTTAAAATAAATGCCTGCATAGAAAAAAAAAAAAAAGGGGGGGAAAAAAAAAGGTTTCTCATAGTTGCTTTAACTTCCATAGGTTCAATCCAGTCCCCAGCCCTTTGTAGTGCTCCCTGGCACAGTTTTGCTAACAAATCTTCAGCTTTGTGGGTTCAGAGCAAGTAGTATCTTTCTCCTTTCTCAGTCCCTGGCAAAGTACTTGGCAGGGGCAGTGGGGGAGAGAAGAAACATACTTGCTTTAGACAAGGTAATTGCCAATGCAAGTCAGAATTCAGCTTGTTAAGCAATAATGCATGAGAGATGGAGAGATAATTTCAATAAGAGAAGTGAAAGAATGAATACTACTCACAATAATTTGAGATATTCATCTGCAAAATACCATTACATACAATTCCCTTTTCTTAATATAAATACAACTCTGCTGAAGCCTTTAACGGGTTTGTAGCCATGGCATTTAATTGCCAGCTGCCTTTAAACCTTGAGCAGGTCAGCAGAGACACAATGCTATCAGGGATAATTTGTCATTTATATATTTCCATGGAGTGATATATAATGTCTTGCTGAGAAGGGTCCTTGTGGGTGTCACATACTGCTGCTGCCTGTAATGGAAATAAAGGGGGAAAAAAAAAAAAAAAAAAAGGCTGGCAAATAGATGTTTCTGTAAATGTAACTTTTAGTTTGCAAGTAACCTTGAGGCTAAAAGATAATTCCACCTCTGCTGGGGGGCAGTAATGAGGTGGCAGGTGAACAATTCAACCTCTGTGTTATTTATTGATTGAAAACAACTCCCAGCATGTGTGCTGCTTCTCAAATTTATTGAAGCCAATTGAACATACAGTGTGTGATATACACAGACTTGCTCTCTTCTTTCCTCTCCTCATTTCAATTTTTAAGTGCTTCCCAGAGACAGATATAGAACCAGTCATCATGTCTGGCATGTGGTGTACATTTAGGGCTGGAGCCAAAACCTATTGAAGTCATTGGTTGTCTTTCAATTGACTTCAACTGGCCTTGGCTTAAGACTTTAAGGGGAAAAAAAAAAAAAAAGTACATTGTATATGATTCTGTGTAAAGGAGCTGATATAAATGCAATACATGCTTAAACTCCCAAAATAAGTGGGGATGGGATAGGTGGAGAGAGGAAGCAAAGGGGAATAAAGCTGTGGATGGTTTTGGTACCATGTAACACAGTCCATTTCTTCATGTGGATGCCCAAATCCCAGGACTCACGCAGCCCTGGAGTGCTGTGCACAGAGATGTTGTTCACTTCTCTGCACCTGCCCTTCCCTACCTCCTGCCTCTGCAGGGCCAGCCTGGTGGGTAGGGCTTCAAGGGTTGTGTTTCAGGGCCAGCCTGGAGGGTAAGGGTCCACAGATTGTGTCTAACCCCCCACTTCTCCTAGGCTGGGCAGACGTGTGCCAGATGCATGGAGCTAGAGATGTTCAACCTGTGTGGGTAGCTCTGTGAGGGCTTCTTCTTAAATGTTGTCTATTTATCATGCATGTATTGATTCTGCTGATGTTACCAACTGCCACAAACTCTGTGCGGCATGTAATGGAAATCTCTCACATCTATGACAATTATTTTGGTCATAGGCAATTTATTCTATGGAGGACGGTGCTTTATGGGATTTAGATAAATAATTATCTCTCCCTTATGAGGAACTCCTGCCTGTAGTGAACACTCGCTAATTGAAACTCATAATGGTTTTCCCATGGATGATAGGGTTGACAATATTTTTTTAAATTATATTTTTATATGTATCTTTCCTTGGTCTGAAGTTTTTCCTCAGATAAGGGGAAGGATTTTGAAAAAAGATGGTCTCTTTTCTCTTTTAATTTAAAAAAAATATATTTTTTTGTTTTGAGTGCTGTTCTAAACACCTGTCTCTTAAAGTGGATTTTATTCAGGTTGCACTTGCTCTGAGAGTCCTGCCTAGGTCCCTCTGTCCCTGTTTCCACCCACATGCTTGCAGGAGCTGCTGGTGCCAGGGCAGCACCTGTTTCTGCTGAAGGCTGATGCTGTCCCCACTGACATGCCACCCTGAGTTGCCTGGAGGGACTGACTGAGGGTTCCTGGCATGGCTGTGTGCATTGGGCAGCTGGGGGTGTGATAACGGCCTCCCAAGGGGGAAAAGGTGGCAAGATCAAGGAGTTCAGCACTCCAGGGTGCTGGCTGCAGACAGCATCAGGAAATGGTGATACAATTTTGGGATGCCAGTTCAGGTGAGATATTCAAGCTCTTGCATCCCCAAATATGGTATAGAATATTTCCTTTTATGCTCACACGGTGCCCATAAGCTCACGTAGTGCAGGATGGGGTTTTGTTTCTAACCTGTTTTTCTGTTACTATAACCTTATAACTTGTCTGTGCTGGCCTTCTGCCTCTAACTTAGTGTTTCTCCTCTTCCACAGAGACAACTTGCACTGTTTGTCTCAAACCTTGGTGTCATACTTTCAGCTCGAGCCAGGACAAGCTTTTGCTAAACCAGTTTTGTTCCAAGGCCAGCAGATTTGGGCTGGCCTCAGGTTACTAATCATCAACAAGCCTTCATTATAAGACACATTAGATTTTATTTTTTTTTAAAATCTTTCTATCACATTCATGAGGAATGTACTTTATTCTTAAAGAGAAAAAGAAGTATCCTCCCGTTGGGCTCTGGCAACTCACAAGAGAGGACTTTGAATGATTTCTTTCTCTTATTCCTAATGGGATTGACACTACATCATCTACTTATTGTTCAGATAGATTCAAGAAATTTATCTCTTCCTGCATCTCAGTGACAGAGAGGATGTGCTGTGCTGATTTTGTACTTGGCAGGTTGTACAGGACATAAGGCTTTTGCATTGCATTATTGCTGCTGGCAGAGAGGAGCCAAAAAGATGGATGATTTGTTTGTAGTATTGCCTCCTATTCATTTCACTCTCACCCAGACCCTGTTTCTTCCCTGTGCCCATCCCTACAGACCTGCTTCAGCTTAAGCATCTCATCTGGTAGAGTAAAATTAAAGTTTCTTTAGACAAGAAGGTTTCCAAATCGGCTGCATTAATTCTCAAAAACACTTTGTGTATTGCTGATCAAAAGGCTGCACTTGTGCATTGGTAGAATTTTATCAGGGACGGGGTGATGTGGTGCCTTTCCAAGCCAAGGTGTTTTGTTTTGTTTCTCCATCAGGAAATGCCTGGGTAAAAAAGGCTCCCCTTTGCTGCCGCGTGTCGCTTTGCTCCTGTTGGGGCCATGCTTTGTTTCACCACTCGCAGCCCTGCTTGGCTTCTGACCACACACGTTTCTGTAATGTATGGATGCTAGATATGCTGAATCTAGAAAGTCTGGCAATGCAAAGCTTTCTGCTTTAGAACATGCTGGTCCCATGTCATTTCACGCTGCTGCCTCTGCTCTTTGATGTTGCCTTTTTCATTCTGTGTTTGTCATGCCTTGCAAAGGCAAACTGTCACCTGCCCCAGTCGCTGCCAGTTTACCAAGGCTTTGAGAAGGAGGCAATTTACTAATGGTTAACTCCACTTCATTACCTCCTACCACATTAATCACTTTTAATCATTGTGAAGATGTCCAATTGTCCTTGTCTTTTGCTATTTTAGTCCTCAGTAACTTCTCCTCCATGGTGGTCCCTCCAACATTTTTCCTGGAGGGGCCAGTTGTCTGCTATTGCTGCTCTTCTACAAGAGATGGACATCATATCTCCCAGATAAATGTGCCTTTGCAAATCTGTTGTCATGGTCTCTCCCCGCTCCATGCTTTTTTCTGGCTGCACGAGTGCTTATTGTGTGAGTTGGGGTGAGCTGTGGCCCCCCCAGTGCTGCTCCCAGACTGTGGGACTGAGCAGTTCTTGGCCCAAAGCCCCTGGGAGAATCTCACTTCAGTACTCCACTACCTGATGGGAGTTTATAGACAAGAGGGGGCCAGGCTTTCTCTCTGGGTAGAGAGTGGAAGGACAAGAGACAGTGGTTACATGCTGCAGCAAGGGAGGCTGTGACTGGACGTGAGGAAGGAATCCTTCCACCTGCCAAAGTGGCTCAGCGGTGGCACTAGTTGGTCCAGGAGTGTGGCCAATCTCCATCTTTGGAGATGGCCAGAGCATGGCTGGTCATTGTGCTGAATGGCCAGACCTGCTTCTGGCAGGGCTTCTGATCCCTGTAGCGATTTCTCATACAGATCTGCCGTTTCATCTACTTGCTCTTTGTAAATGCCCTCTGTAAGAGTATTCTTGTGTCTTCCCAGTCACATATGGCATTGGTGCCTGTATATACTTGAAATTTCCAGAAGTTTCCAGAAAACTGTAGTGTAACTGATCCTGCAATTTCAGACATTTTGTGTTTTAAAGAGCTGTGGGGCTATTCATTTGCCTAAGGATTCCTAAGGGTCATCTGTGCCATGCTGCTAAGAAAATCTCTGTACCAACATATTTCTTACTTGTTCAGTTGCTATATCATCCTCCAGGCAATTTAGATTTTCTAAATATAGATTCCCAACTCTTCACTTACTTGTACTTTGGATATATTCTGGGGAACTCACCAAAGCATCAGCTGAGGGACCTCAAGGTGCAACTCAGTGTGTTCTTGGAGAGCTGGAGGTGTCTCATAGAAGAGATATTTTCAAAGAGTAGCCACAGCTTTATTTTTGAATTAATGGGTTTTCATATAGACATTCCTTCTCCAGGTGGCTTTAGGGTACTGTTGAAAATTTGTATGGAAAAGTGGTATTTGTTTTGTTTAATAATAAAGCCATATGAAAAAACTAAACAAAACAAAACCCAGCAAAGATCCCAACTAGAAAACAAACCACCAGCAAAATCACTGCTAATATTTTATGTGAAATGAAACGCCACATGAAGAACTGGATGAGGCCCAAACACTGCTAGCAGCATTTCAGAATCCATTAATGCAGAGAGGGTTACAAGATTGGACCATAATTATCTAACATAATACCAGTTTAAATAAACAAGCGTTTCTTTTGACTGGATTATTCCTATTGGAAGCCATTTATAACTTTACAAATCCTAGACCTTTCTGAAGAAAACCACTGCAAAATTCTCAGTGAAGGGAATAGGTAAATTGGCTTTAAAATTCCACCATCTGGAGACAATCTGGAAAACTGGTCTTTAAAACAGATAATAATAATTAAAAAAGCTGTCATCTATTTTTCAACTCCAACTGTTGTTCTCAGTGGAGTCTAGGTTGGAATATGGCAAATACTTTAATTGAATTCTTGTCCCTCTACACTAAGTATGATACCCTTGCTGTATGCTCATGATTTGTGGTTTTACAGCAAGCAAATTTAGCCACAGAGTATTTCTTTTAAGGTTTTATATCTAACAGAAATGCCTGAAATGGGACAAGAGAGATCTAAAAAATTGCACTAAGTAGAAAATCTAAATTAAGTAGAAATGGAAAAAAAGTGTGCTGTCTAAACCTTAGTGTTACAGTTATAAAAAGACACTTATAGAGCATCAGCTTTGTCCCATTGCCCAAAGCTGTGGATAAATATATTCCTATAACATTAATTAAAATCTCAATATTAAAATGAATTACATGTATAGCTAGATCTTAATTGGTTATAGCACCTAAAAAGTGTGCAGATACGTAGGATGAAATATCTAGTCTGTGATGCGAGGCGTAAGAGACTGATTGGCACGAGAGAGGTAAATTATAGTGTAGCAAAACCTTGGAGCTTGGCAAATTGGTATCTGAATTAAAATTTAGTAGAAACTTTGCGTTCTTCAATAGATAATCAACAATCCAGACACATCTTGCTGTTCTTTCTCTTTGTCTTCCAGGTCTGCTTATTTAATGGTTTTCTTTCAGAGATCATCTTGGCACATTGCAGAGGCTGTAGAAGTATTAATAAGCATTTTTCTCAGTTTTTGAGGACTGGAAAATGGAGCTGCAAAGTGCAGAGCAATTAACCTTGGGTCACCAGGTAGTGCAGCAATTGGAAGGGGACTGCTCCCAGTGCCACGCTCAGCCTGCTGGCATGCTGCTGGGTGGAGGAAGGTCTCTTCTCTTCCTGCACGCAGTGAGCTGGGGCACTTCCCAGGCTTCCTGCTTGCCCCGCTCAGCATTAAAATTCAGCAGTAAACATGTAAATGATAAAATGCTTATGTAGTGGCCTTGGTTTGTTTCTAGGGCATCAGCTTCAGGGAAGCTCAAATCACCCTGTAGGATCTTTGTGCTGTGACACAGCGTCCTTGTGTCCCGATGTTTGACATCTGAGGCTTCCTGCCTGCCTCTCTGGTCCCTGTGTCCATGAAGAGCTGGCTGTTTGAAAGGGTCGAAGGCTTTCACTGGGAATGGCAAAATTGGCCTGGATGCACTTAGTTCAAAACACTGGGGAGCTGTGCTTGCTGGGCGCTGCAGCTTTCTTTGGCAAAATAAACAGGGCCAGATTTCCCATCTGTTGTAACACCGGCATGTTTCTGTTTCAACTTCACTTCAGTGAGCTGATCTACACCAGCGAGGGTCTGACCCATCGCAGCTTGAGTGTGAAGGAGTTAAGAACATCTGCACATTGATGAGAGAACTAAACAACGAGCTCTGGGGTTGGTGGTGTCATGAGGAGGAGGCAGCTATTTTACCCTATTCAGTCAGAATGAAAAATAAATATGAACCAGCTGTATGAAATTTTTAGGGTTTGTTTTCTTCTTTTCTTTTCTTCCCCCATGTGGTAGCCCTGAAGCTGCTCTCCTCTTGTCTTCCTGCACTGAAATAGTCCTGAGCTTTGCAAGACTTTCAGATAAATCCCAACAATGAATCTTGATGTAGCCCTCCAAGATGTAAAGGCTGTGTACCATCATGCTCAGACTTCTCTGCGAGGGGTTGAAATCCATGTCTGTATATTAACGTTTAAGCTCCTCTCTAGACTTTTTTCATCAGACTTCAGAGGTGAGAGAAAACTGTGGAAATCAAGTTATTTGTTGTTGCTGTTGCTTTTTACCTTCTGGAAGCTATTAGGAAGTGATATTAATAAAAAGAAGAGGGAAGTCTGCTCTTTTTGTGGTGATGCATCTTTTAAGTTAGCGAGAATTGCTGACTTGGAACCTGGTGTTAGAGAAAATGAAAGCTCTTTGCAAGTTGTACATTATGGCTTTGCAGGTGATAAACAAGCCAGCTCTTCCAGGCAGAACTTTAACAATATTGTTCCAGCCGTGCATTTTTTTCATTATAAATCATTGGAGTAATTTTATTCTCCAATTATAGCTAAAATTTTATCCCTTGTGGAAAGTAGATGTCTGGTATACTATGATACAGTATGAGCATCATCCTTTTCAGGGGTGTCAGTAGACACATCTATTCCTCAGATTAAAGAGCAATCTAAAATCAAATACTTTTTTTTAGTAGCTGAATTCCCATCAGACCCAAACATTGATTCTTCTGGAGCTTGGCTTCTCAGTAAATATATTCTGACTGAGCCTTCCAATCAGGATTTGAAAAGTTATGAGATCATCCCTTATTTTGAGTGACTTTAAGAAACGATGACTTCATTTTTCCAGTCTTACACAGGAGAAAAGTCCCTTGTTCACTTTGCAGTTGGAGCAGAGATTGTATATGTGGATGAGCTGGCAAAATGATTGTCAGTAAACCAGGCTAAGCCAGATAATGTGTCCGTGCAGACTGGTTTTCAATCCAGAAAATAAATATGGGACTGGGTTCAGCAGTCTCATCCTAACAACTGCAGTTTACTCTTGAGATAGTTTGATGCTTCCTGAAGTAATTTTCTTCCTGACAGCTCTGGAGGGCAGCATTGCACTTTGAATGAAAGAAGGCTTATTCTTTACTCCTTTAATAGAAAAAAAAAAAAAGTGTGTTAAAAAAAATATGTATGGTGACAGGGGTACAGGAACAAAATGAATGAGAGAGAAAAAAAACAAGTTAAAAAGCAAAAGAAACACTAACCTAGAAGAAGAGTGGTTATAACAGAGGAGGGGGGAATGAAAAAAAAGTATGGTGGTTTTTTTTTTTTTAATGTTGTGTTTTCCCTGTCAGTGTGTAAAGTATAGCACTAAAGCACTGAGATATTCCAGGATATGCTATAGTGGACAATTAATACCCTCCTGAAATGGAAAAATACTATTTTCTCTTTCTTCCCCATGATATCCTGTTATTCCTTGCTTATCCATCTCTTTCTCACTTTGTTTGTTTGTTTTGTTTCTAAACAACTGCTAGCAGATGAAATTGGAAGCATGCTTTGCCTCCAAGTTACCTCTTAAAACAAGCAGCCTAAGAAGGTGGTGAGTCCAGCTGTGCTTGATAAGAGCTGTATAAGCAATGGTTCAAGTCTGTGCAGGGAGAAGGAGGTTGAAAGCCCTTTTCTTTCCCTATGTTTCTTTCCCCCCATTTTTCCTGTGTCTGCCACCACCAGCTGACATTCAGATCCGAACTGTATCTTCAGCCAGAGAAAATAAACACACAGCCTCGATGCCAGGTTAGAACAAGGGAGAGCATGGTAGCTTGCAGTGGTCTGCCCTTCATTTCGGCAGGCTGCTGCTGGCTGGTGCAATATGAGTGCAACCTCTTCTCTACGAGTTCTTCATCATTCACTTTCTGTTAGTACCATCTGTGGCAGAAAACATGATCTCAGACTTTATGTAATGGGGCTTATGTGACATGAAGCTGTGTCACTTCATAAAGAAATTATCAAAGTGTTTGTAATCCAGAGTCAGGTCTAAATATTGATGTTGAAACCTACATTTGCATCAAGTTTGTCTTGGTATTGCAGCTGCGGTTCAGTACTGTTCCCTTCCCCTGTGACACCCTTCCCTTAGTATATGATATTTGAACCTGTGGTTTGCCTCAGGCCATTTCATGTCTGTGTCTTGTTTGCTCTTAATGCATGAAAGTGAGTGCAGTGCAGGAGTTGCTGGTGCTGTTGGAATGGCAGTGGAAAAAACCCCTGGGATTTGTGATGGTCTGTCTGTATGTTGTCCAGCATGTTGTGTTTATGGAGCATCAGTTCCTGTGGCTTAATCAGAGTCAGGCAGGAACTTGGCAGAATAGATTTTTTTTCAAAAATACCTTAAGTCTAGAAAGCCAAAGCTTTTTCCAGAGTGTCTTAAATCAGGACAAGTTTCTTAGGCTGGAAATAAAAAAGAAAATATCATCTTGGCTGAGACCAAGGTTGGGGTCTATTGTCTACTCAGTTCAGTAAGGGGGCTTAGGTCTGCTATCCTACATGATCGGTGAGACCTTAAGCTCTGAACTGTTGATAATCTCCTGCTCTCCACCTGCTTTTTGTTTCTTTATGGAAAAAAAACCCAGAGGTTAAGACTTGTTCTGACTTGATATAGGAAATCTTTTGAAATATTCAATGCTTTTTCAGGAAGAGCAAACTATTTCTCATCCCACATTAAGCTCTACAAATGTGTGTGAAAACTCTCACAAGGACAAATCTTTATGTTTGAATAGCAACCTTGTAAATGGCATTGATTTCATTTAAATGAGTTATTCTTTCCTCATATTTATA
The DNA here is from genome assembly GCA_033439905.1 of Ceryle rudis. NCBI lineage: Eukaryota > Metazoa > Chordata > Aves > Coraciiformes > Cerylidae > Ceryle > Ceryle rudis. The sequence goes on along the minus strand of JAAGNO010019615.1, from coordinate 76,831 downwards.
CCTTTTGGAAAGGAAGAGGCAACATGAGGAGATGTTTTACTTTGGATGAAAGTACAGATAGGGCAGGGTATAAAAGACCACATGAAGATTAATTGCTCCTGTTGAAATTTAGCTTGACTGCACAAGGTGAGACAGTTTAATTATATAATCATAGTGCTGCCTTTAGCTTTAGAGGCCAGGAATGTAGTGATTTTGTTCCCTTCCTCACCCTCCCAGCTTTAATTTATGTGACTTCTTGTACCTAACCTTCCTGCACCCTGTTTGAATAGGAAGAGGGATTAAAATTTATTTCTTGGAGTGATGGTTTATCCTGGTGCCTTTTGTATGTCTCATGCCACTTTTAACTGATGGACTACACAACTGATGGAGTACTGTGATTTATTGAAGGCTTTGGCAGTTGTTGTAATTGTTTGTTTACTCAAATCCAGAAGAGTCTAGAAGCTTTGAAATAGGATCAAGGTCTGGTTTATAAGAGCTGTATAAAACCAGTGTGGTTCTCTGTTTTAATGTCTCTTCCCTTCTTTGGTAGATGTCTTCCTCCTCAGACAACTAGTTTTCATGTGATTTGACTCAAGCCTTAAACAAGGTCTCTTTCCTTCTATTCCAAGGTTGCACTGAACCCATTCTTCTAAACCCGGTAAAAGTTAGGAGCAGATTATAGTGAAGTCACAGAAAACTTCCCATGGGCTTTGGTCAGCCTGCAGGGTATCTGTCAGGCAGATGCTTAATAGCGTGCATCACTTTCAGATATGTATTTCATTGCAAGAAATGTTGCTTAGCTTTAGCAGACTGCCTGGTGATCCTCGCTTTCTATCGTGGTTTACAAAGAACTTGCCTGTGGGCTGTCCAGCCACCTGGTCTGGTCCTTGTGCTGCAGATCCTTTCACTTGATGATGTAAGATGGTGCCCTGCAACTCTTCAGGTAAGAATAACACATAGAGTTCTCTTGTAACAAATTATTTGTGCAGCTTTGCAACCTGCATTACAAATTGTTGGTTTATGTACCAATTAATAATTAACTGGTGTTAGAGCGTTTTCAAGCCAAGCTCTTAATACGTAACTCTACTATGAAAAATGCTTTACTGCTGATTACCAGGGCTAAACTGGCTTAGTGATGATACAGGGTTTGAACTTTGGATGCTAGCCCCCCCCCACCTCATGAAATACCAGTAGTGCTGTGTGCAGGCTTTTATTGGTTCCTTAGCCGCCTTCATAACTTAAGCAAAAGCGATCTAGGGATTTGCTGGCAGTTTGTGCATCAGGAACAAGAGGGTAGCGAAGCAATCCAATTTCTGTGACACTGTATTAGTAATATTTATTGCATCTTGACTCGCATGACATTGTTCATTCATCAGACTTGCACTGTATGTTGATGGCTGCAGGGTTATATCAGTCCAACAAGGCAGAATTTGGTTTCTCTGCTAATAATTGGTTTTCTACTTACAATTTACCTTTAAAATACACTTTCTCATTTCATCAGCACAAAGGATATTATTGCAGCAGTGATCTTATTGATCGCGTTTTATCTAACTTCCAGAGAAATGGCATCTTTAGCTAAATGGCAATGCTTATTGATAGTATGTGACCTAAGGTTTCGAAAAATGCACTTCATTACAGGACTTAGCTTCAACATATCACAGTTTTTGTCAGGATCTCAGTCCAGTATGCAAGGCAGAATTATTTTACGAATGAATACAGCGTTTCCTCAAGTGAGGTATTGACCAGCTGTTGAAAACTAGTACCTAAAATTATCCCTTTATGATGGACACGAGTGAAAATACAAAGCACACACATTCAAGTACAAGGAGAAGTATTATTCTTAATGTGAATTCAGGTTGCTGGGACAATAAGCAGTCTGTTACACCAGTAGAATTCCCATCAGATAGTGTTGGAAGCTGTATAGCAAGGTTCAGATACCTCCAGGGCTCCTCTCAAAGCATACTGGTTGGCATCTGCCTGGAGACCTTGTTCATACTGTTAATCCCCTAAAACTCTAAGCAAATATTCTGTTCTCATGAGTACTGATGCTGTGGGAAGGCAAACAAAATGTTCTTGTGGAGGGAAAGCCACATGGAGTTAACAGCAATAAAGCAGTGCTATATTGGCAGCAGTAAGTAACACTTTCTCCCCCTTCCTGTAACTCCAGCATTGCTCTGGGTCAGATGTCTAGTGTCCCACCTGTGCTTTGGGCATGCTGACACTGCATTTTCCAGGCAGATGGGAATTCACTCCTGGACTATGAATGGATACAGATCATTAATTTGGTCACAGCACGATGCTTGTGTTATCTTGTGAAGAAAAGGCTGTGCTGTGCCTTTTGACATACCACTTTCCCACCTTCCTGATTAGCTTCACTTGCTGCTTATTACCAGTTGATAGTGAAGTCCCAGATGCATCTGTCAGGTCTACCTCCAGATGCTAAAGGTAACTTTGGCTTGGGTACCGCAAAGGGCCTGCAAGAAAGCCAGATAGGGACTGTTTACAAGGGCATGTAGCAACCAGATGAGAGGCAATGGTTTTAAACTAGAGAAGGGTAACATTGGATATTAGGAAGAAGCTTTTTACTGTGAGGATGGTGGAACATTGGAACACGTTGCCCAGGGAGGTGGTGGAGGCCCCATTCCTGAAGATATTCATGGTCAGGCTTGATGAGTCTCTCAGCAACCTGATCTAGTTGAGGACGTCCCTGCTCACTGCAGGGGGCTTGGACTAGATCACCTTTAGAGGTCCTTTCCAACCCAGTTCTATGATTCAGTGCTTGGTTGTGTTGTGTCGGTGCCTCTGATGGTGAGACAGCCTCTGTGCCCTTACCCTGCTGCCTCCAAGCCCAGGAGCAATGCCTGCAATGCTGCAAAGTGATGGCATTGCTCTTGCAGCTCTTTCCTTTTAGCCACAAGGAAGATCTTCACAGGGACACCCTCAGCTTCATTGCCATCTTCTGCAACTCCAGTGGGCTCAACCACCATTTGTCTCTGGTTGAGGTGCCAACTTCTTTGCTTCCCTTCTGCCACTGGGACTGGGGGAGAGGGCACTCGGTGGATAGCTGGGGCTACCAAAATTCCTGTCTACAAAACAGCAGTACCCTTCCCATATCTCCTCTGGCAAGGTATGTGCCAAAGGGAAGGCCATTTGGAACAGATTTTCCTAAGGAAGGTGTTTCACTTCAGGGAAATTAAGTAAAGTTCTGTTGTTCTGCTGTGTAACAAGGTGTACAAGCTTAAACGCATTTTTAACGAAGAGACAAATCTCCAAAAACAGATGACAAACACACAGGACAAGCTCTCCTTCTGCAGTGGAGTGTCCTTGCTCTTTCTCCTGCTGATGCCAGCTCTTGAAGCGCTGCTTCCCTGCAACTCTTAGGCCAGGGGACTACACTGGTAGCTACACTGGTGTTTTAGGGCTGCAGGCTTTCAGAGATTTCCTCTATTTTATTACATTTATTTTCTGCTTTCAAAAAACCCTCGAGTGAAATATTTCACTATTATTTGCTTCACTTTGAAGAGCTAAATGTTTTTGCACTGTGAATGCAACAGCAGAGGTTATATTGGGGTGTACAGCTCTGCCCACACAAAATGAAACTTAACTGAAAACTGAATTTTTGTTAGTGTAGATAATAAGCAGGCTTGTTTTTCTGGAGTAGCATGCATTTCTTTTTGATAGGCCAAAGTGCGATTTGAAGCTGAATATGAGGTTTTTGTGAACCAGAAGTTGGGGAAACTAGGTTAGATGTTGGTAGATTTACAGTCCTGGAAAGCAATAAAGGCAAGAAAGAAACTGTTCTCTGCTGCAGCAGTGCTTCCCTCCTGTCACTTAAACCCATCAAGGTTAAAAAGATTACCCCATCTTGAAAGAACATGGAGCCATTTCTGCCATCCACGTATATAGAGAGGGTAGGCAGCTGGGATAAGAATAAGAGGACTCGAGGCAATTCCTCTGCTCCAAATAAATGGATAATAAATCAGAAACTGGTAACCAGAGCCTGTAGCAGAGGATGAAGGTTTATTTTAATCTTCAGAAAGTGTCCAGCAGCTGAGCAGATATTCTTCTGAAAACTTGAACCAGAAACCAGATTATTTCTTGAGTGGCATGCCCTTTTTAAAATGTGATGCTTCTTTAAAACCTAAGCCTTGTTTGATTTCTGGGCCTGTTTAGTTATGTTATACTTTGAGCTCAGATGGTACAGAGATTTTCTGGAAGGAAACTCCTTAGTTCCTGGGGATTTCTGACTGTCTGCAACTTAAATCGGACATCAGTCCTCTCCATGTCAGCCTGCTCAACAGCAAATAAGATGGCTGGTGGCACATCAACCAGAGATCAGGATTCTGTATGACTGGTAGGAGGTATATCCTCAGGGAGTGGCAGATGTGTGTAATGTGTCTGTGACAGAATTCCTTGAACCTTTTAATGAATATGCCTGAAGTATTTGTCAATAAAACAAAGGGAACAAGCAGAGCATGTTATTAATTAAAAATTCAGACAAGTATATATTTTAATTATTATTTCTTTGCTTCCTGTGGGGTTTTGGCACAGGAAATAGAAGCATTCACCAGAATGGCAAGATGTGTTCAGAAAATGTATTTTGAAGATTGCATAGGAAAGGAACACAGGGAATAGAAAGTGACCGAATTACTTTAATTTGTAATCAAAACCATTGCTCCTGGAGAGCTATGAACAGAATTTCATTTGTCGAATCCATTAGCTCACTGTGAATAAACTACATGAAAAAAAAAAAAATCACTTATTAGATTGTAGGATTTTTCATAACAACTACTGTGTGCAGGGAATACGTATATTTGTGGTAGTTTTGCAGGTGTCTAAATGAGTAAGAGCAACAGCATGGGAAAAATCTGCACAAAGAACTGCAAATTTACGGTCTTGTAGTTTTTAAAGCAATTGCAGCATTTTCTAAATCCATTTCCTGTTTGCTTTGCAAAATGATACGCAGGTGCCTCTTAGAAAGTGCCTGGTGTTAACACTTCTACAAGAGCTCAGCTCCAAGTGTCTCTGAGATGGGTTCTTGGGAGATGCCACTCTGCAGCATGGTCAGTGGGGAGGCTGCCTGGGGTATGACTCTGGCTGCAGTGTACTTGCTTCTTACAAGAGGAATGTGCTTCCTGAGTGAGCCTTTATAACCTCGAGATGCTTGGTTTCTTCTAGTGTTTAAATGGTAGGATGGCTCAGGAACCAGCCTCACCGTGTCATATGGTGTCTCTGTGTGTTACTGAGCCCAGTGACCAATTTCAGCCTTACCTGTCCTCACAGTTGCAATGGCAAATAAACCATTTGTTTCATGAATACTGTGAAAATAAATGCCCGGAGAAGACTCAAGTTGCCAAACCCTCAAAATGCTACTTTATCAACTTGGCTATTTTAGACAAAGGGGAAGGTGTCTGGTAGAGAGGGGCTGGAGGAGTTTTTCCCAGAGGAAGCACTGAGTGGAGCCTGCATGTTTAGGAACACTGGGGGAACCTGCTTTGCAGCACCCACCTGCAGGTGGAGAGGGAGTCTATGCTTATCCCAGTGCTCTGAAATCCCAGGAGACAAGTTTTTCTGATGAATTAAGGTCAGAACGTTAAAACTTGAACTCTTCAACCTGTGAAATGCAGACGAAGTATCATGGCTACCTCTCATGTCTCATGCTGGGCAAAACAGCCTGGATGGCGGCAGCAGCTGTTGGGATAGCGCACATGAGCGTGTACCCACCAGAAGAACCTAAAATCATTTGCTGCTGTGAAGAGCAGCATAGGACAGGCGGGGCTGGGGATCCTGTGGCTGGGGGAGCCAAGCTCACTGGAGTGAGTGTGCGTTGGCACAGCTCTGCACACTGATGTGGGCTCTTTTTAGGATTTAGTTTGGGAAGGGTAGCTAGAAACATGCTTGTGCTTCCTAAGACTTTGGAATAGTCCAGTGTTGTGGTTTGTCCTTTGTTTTGCTGATACTGATCCTGAATGTATAGTTCACTGATTGCTGGTTAATTACATGTCATTAATAAATCAATAAACCACTTCAATCCTGATTTGATTTAAACCATGTGAGATGAGCAGTTTTTCTTTGTGACAAGCAGCACTACATCTTGCAGAATATACACATCCAGGGCACCTCAACAGTATTGTATCCTGCGAGTGATGGCAGAAGCTTGAACTATGGCAGTCTCTCTGGTTGCATGAACCCTGTAAAAACACCTTTTTGTAAATGATGAGGCCGTTCTCAGGCATAGGCCAGCACTATCTCTAACCTGTTTCTGCAGGTTATTGAAAGACTTGATGCTCAAATGAATTATAAGTCAGAAATATTAAAAAAAAATAAATAATTTGTGAAGTGTGCTATGCTGTGTAGTTCCCGAAGTGCTTGCTGAACTCGTGCAAATCGGGTTAAAACTCACAGAAATTAGTCTGAACCAAATTGTAATAAGGGATTTAATTAGGTAAAATCAGTGTGTGTTGCCGATTTATTTCCTTGCTTCCCCTACTATGCAGTTAGGAATGTTTAGATTATGATAACATCTTTTTCTTATGTTTATATTTTCAATTGTAGCTGTAGTCCTTATTGTTGTTTTTGCACCCAGTAACTGGATGTGTACTTGCAGGCTTCTCGGACACTGAAGTCAGGACGCTGTGTAACCTGTACATTCCCATGCACTATATGTGTACACATGTGTAATTCTGCACTTAAGTAAGACCCCAAGGGCTGTGAGAGCAGCCTTCAAACGCATTGTCTTTGCCATGCTGTCATCTAATGAAACTGTCTGTAAACTTCAGTGTAGGGGGTTTGCTTATCTAGAGGTTCTGGCATTTCAGTAAATCAATTGACTTTGCTTGAAGCATTCTGAGCCATCTCCTCTTTTTGCTCAGCTTCTATGGTGGGGAAGATAAACTAAAATCCCACTATTCAGCCCACGATATTGCGGTGGCAGTTCCCTTTGAGCCACTTGGCAATAGGAGTGTTTGCTTTAGAGCCTCTACATCATATTGGAATCTGTGGAGAGCCATTCTTTGCCTGACAGGAGATTTATAAAAGGCAGCATTAGCTGCAGCTTCCAGTCAATATGTTTCCTTCTCATTGACACAAACAAACCAATAGTTTTGAAATATTTAAATACAACACTCCCTTTAAAAAATCATTAATATTTCTATCACTGCTGGAAGTGATAATCTGATGAAAATAGATTTGAATAGAACAGCAGGACCTTGGCTGAAATTCCTGCTTAATTTTCTCCATTAAATTAGAAGTAGCAGAACAGAATGAAAAAGAGGAATATGTATTATTTGTGAGAAAGGGAAATGCCCTGAGTTCAACTTCAAAATACTTAACCTTTCTTGAAGTCAGGCCTCTGAATCCCAGCAGAGTCACTGCTTTGTTTCTTGAAGGACCCCATAAGCTTTATGGTTTCTCCAAGGAGTCTTTACAAACATATAATGTTGAAGGGAAGAGGTTGCTTTTCCAAAAGGGCAGAAACTTGGACTTCCTTTTATTTTTCCTCTTGCAAAGCAGATGGAGCAATGTTTTCCATTGCTTTCCATGGGGTTCCATCAGTGGACACATTTAAACCATGCAGTGAATGAAAACATGGTCCCATAAGCTGGAAAGACACCAGATAGAAAGAACAACAAGGGCTGTCATTCTCTTTCATTTATGGTATTTTCTGTCTCTGCTTGAGGAAATAGTGTTTTAGTCATAGAACAGGAAGTCCACGGATTCAAGGAGTTCTATGCTGACTTCTTTGATTAAGGTTTGGATTGGGCTGTTATCTAGCGTAACTGATTTTTAGGAACAATTAGCAGTCCTGCCCATTTTTGACAGAGTCCAGGATTGCAGCAGGACTTTTCTGGTTTTCTTATTTATCTAGGTTTCACTGAGTGTTGTGCCCTGTACTTATTTAGTATTCTTTTCTGTCTGAATTGTATTGCGGTGGGCACTTGAGCACACCACTGGTACACTTGAAACTGTCTTTCTTGTGGTCAAAATGAAGTTGAAGTTGTGCACCAGGGCACAATCTGCAGTGCCCTACTTGCCGCGTGGCTCCTAGACCCTCCAGCAGTTAGCCCCCTGCACAAGTGTGGCTTTAACTGTCTGGCAACCAATGCAAATTTTACTACCAATGAGAATGGTGCCAGCCATGGTTTATTTTATAAATTTATCATTACTTTTTCTAATGCATATTTTGAGTTACAGTAATTATCTGGATTTTAGAGTAAACAAGAGATTTTTACTTTTCATGCAATTTTTTGTTTCTCATGCTTCTCATGATACAGCATGGGGGTTTCATCTGGGTTTTATTACAAAAACAGCTAGAGAAAGCTTCTCTGTTGTTGGCTGGACCACTGGAATTTATTAGGATTGTCGTGGAGTAACTCTGAATGCATTTTGATTACTTGCAAGGAGGAAGGTGGAAGCAACACTTTCCCCTGTATGTGTTTATATTCTGAGACTGCCTTTATTTTACAAGTATTTTATTAAAAATAAAATAATTATAAATTCTAAGGAGAGTGCTGGAGCTTGCAGTGGGGGTAAAGCTGGATGACAAGGGGGTATCAGTGAGCACTTCTGAGAACACACTTATCTTGGATTTCTGTGATGGATTATTAATGGTAGCAAAAAGAAGTCTTAACTATGACAGAGAGGAACCAGGTTTTAACGTGAAAGTATCCATGTTGAAAGTCTGCAGTGGTGCTGTTCCAGTTCTGCGGTGTGTGCCTGAGCTGATCTCAGTGGGCGGGGGAAGTGCTGTAAATGTGTGTGCATGGGAGTTATACAACTAAAGGCAGCGTCTTGTAATTAAGGATCAGCACAAAAGACAAAACCTTTTAATGTCTTCCAGTGCAACATAAAGCATGAGTAAGTCACAAGGCATGAAACTTTTTTTAATGGGTGTGCTTAGCTTTATTCAAATAAGTAATCTTCTTAAATTACCACCTTCACAAATGTAAAGTTAAGTCTGTGTACATGTGACCCTAAATTATAAACAAAATATGTAATACCTAAAGTATTTTTGAGTCTCATTTATTTATTTATTTATTTAATAGGTAGGACGTGAGAAAAATGTGGACCTTGTAAATGATTTCTTTGGGTTGATTCTCGAATTAAGCTTGTATTGTTTTGTGAAAAAAACTCCAAGTTCCTTCTGTTGTGATTTTTTTGCCTCAATGGATTATCAAGGTATTTTAAGGCTGTTATATGTTTTAACTGGCTGTATGTTAACCTCTGCATCTTAAAGGCCACTGGGAACTGATCTGAAGGATCAGACTGATCAGTACAAAAGTTACCAATGACCTTCTTGCTACGCTACTGCTAAGGTTTTGGACTTCCCTGTACTGCTTATCAACGTGATTGTTGATGAACCATTTAAGCCAGATCCTGAGCTGTGGTTATTGCAACAGAAATCCGACAGATTTCTGTTAACTCTAATGTACTATCTGATATGACTTTGCTGAAGTTTTTCCAGCAAAAAATCAAATAAAGTTTTTCTGCTTTGAGAACAGAAGATAAACTTTGTAGTCTGCCCACTAGATTTTTTTTTTTTTTTTAAATTTTCCTGTTGATCTTGCTGTTCATCTCTGTGGTTTCATCTTTGATTCAATATCACTGACACTGAGCACGTGTATGCCCCGTACATTTTGCTTAGGTTCTCTTTCTATTGTCTAGTCTTGTTTTTGTTGAGAAACGGTAACCCATGTCCACCCTAGTGTGTGAATCTGATGTGTTATGTGTAAGATTTTTAGTCGGGTATTCCTGGGAAATAGACAAACTGCACCATCATATAATCTTAAGTTTCCTTCTCTACTCCTCTCATAAATTTTGAATGGAGGCCAAGTGCAACCTAATTAGAAAAAAGTAAGTATCTTGTTTTTTTGGTATAAATTAAAAATTTTCAATGGGGAGTGGACAGACTTATATTTGTGCTGCTGCTGAGGAAGAGATAATTCACAGCCTAGCCAGTCCATGGGCAGCTTCAGGCTGCTTTCAGTTTGGTAGAAGTGTCAGGGAAGAGCTGAAGAAAATATGGAAATGGTAGGAAAAAGAGGGGCGAGGATCAGAAGATACAGATGAATTGGGAACCAGACTTCATTAATTCTGTTTCTTGGGGTGGGGGGGAATGGCATCTTTTGATTATTATTAAAAAGGCAGTAGAGCAGATAAGTCAGCAAGTAAGTCAGCAGAAGAAAAAGAGCAAATTCCATTGTTTGCCTCAAGTGAAGCCCTGTTTCTAATTTTTTTTCTCTGCACTTGGAAAATAAAAGGTCAGATTCTTCACTGTATTACCCCTGAAGTTCCCCTAAACCGTGCTGAGGACAGAGCCAGTATAAAATTTAGGCAGCCACAATTTCTTTTTCTCTTCTGGACCATCTGTTCTCATGCTTACTAATGCACAGTGTTCTCCAAGTCCACCCCCCAGATCAAGAGCAGTAATGAACATCACCTCTTTGGAAGAGAGAGTGAGCATGTTGTTGTTAACAACACTGAGGGTCCTCCTGTTGTTTAGGCTTTCATTAACTGGAGTGCTGGCAAGATTACCAACAGTATGACAATTTATACCCTATTACCAATACTGCTGTAAATGGTCACTGAGGTTGAGAGCAGCGTGGTTCTTCTGAGGACAACAAGAAAGGATCACATCCTCTCTTGCTGCCTCAGCTGGCTCAAGTTGCCTGTTAGAGGTTTCACCGTTAATGTTTGCCTCGGAATGCATAAAAAATTCATTATTATGACCAAAACAAAATCCTTTCCCTTACTACAAAAGTGCTTTGTGTTCTATTTGCCTCCCTTCTTACATTAATTCATTTATATTCTTCCCACTTGAGCTATCTCTGGCTCTTGTGCTTTCTGACCATCCCACTCTGTGTGTGTGTGTGTGTGTGTGTGTGTGTGTGTGTGTGTACAGGGAGCTCCTTGTTTTCAATTTTTCTTATGGCCAAATTCCAGCTGCTTGGAAATTTGTATCCGAGACCTGTTGTCACTGCAGCCCAAATTTGCCACACAATGTATAAAAGCCGGCAGAGGTGAATTTAGTGAGGGAATTGAAGCGCTAGGAATTAAAGGCCTTGAAGTGTTTTTGTAAATGTTATTCCACAGTAACCGTGAGATGTTTTCAGGTAGCTCAACAGAAACACTGGCCCTGCTTTTTCTGTTGATCCCACTCGTCTTATGACTGCAGACCAGCCGCAGTGCTGCTAATTAGAGAGGAGAGTGTGGGAAGGCAGCTAGCGCTTCCCAGGGCCGGTCTTAACGGCATTGTCATTAAGTGTAACTATGTGCAGCGTGTCAGTATTGCTGTCCAGAAGATACTAAAAGAGAAGCAGAGCATGAAAGCAAATAGTTTGGAAAAGGCAGCTCTAAGATTTATTTATTTATTCAGTATTTTTCAAGACACTGTCGTTTATTGCTCCTGGAGTACCCCTGATGCTCCTTTAGGCTTGGGGAACCTGTCTGTGTTCGATGCGCGGGTCTGCAGCAAGAGTCCGGTGTGATGGGCTTACCTAGTTACATTTGTTACCTACCTGTAGTTCAGCTCCTTGAAGCACAATCAGTGCTGATGTGCCTCCCAAGCTGTTGCCATAGCAGGTGTTCCATGCAATATACAGCTTGAACTGCGTTTTCTGAAGTAAATGTAACACAAACAGGGTGGAGATCGTGGTTTTTTTTTTCCTGTCGGGTGTTTTTTTCTGTCAGGTCTTTAAAGCAGTGTGGAATGTAAGATTTCAGAATGCCTTGTTTTGTAAAGCAAATGCCCTAAGATTAAGCCAGTGGAAAATTAGAAGTTGGAAGATGAATTTGTATGAAATTGAGAACATAATTTAAAATTCTTCATGTGATTGTTAGAAAAACCTTTATCACTGACTTCATCTAAACAGGTCTTTGTAAGAGCAGACAAATCTGCTAGGGGCTAATGCAATATGAATTGTAAGTTATAATAAATAACTAAATAAAAAAAGATAAAGCAAAATTTCCAATCCTGTTTTAGAAAGAACAGCCTCGTTATCTTAACATGCACTTCACTGTGAAAGTCCATCCTTGGTACCTGCATTTTAAAAAAAAATAGTTAAAAAAATTTTTAAAAAATTTTAAAAAAGTAGAGTCCAGGCTAAATATTAATGTTTACTGCTCTGTCTCTCTGAATGGCCCCTATGATTTCTTTTATAAAGTTACCAATCGTATTATTTCTGTATACATGCAAATATCTATTGACTGATCAGTTACCGCTGGATTTGAAATTGAGTAGTTAGAACCTGGTGAAAAGGACCTGGAAGAGTTGTAGATTTAACAAAGAAAGTACAGAGCAAGTTAAACAGTTTCAAGAAGAATCTTCTTTAGTACATTTTCCTGATGAGGCACACATGAAAATTGTCCGGAGCTCTGAAATCATACTTCTGTCTCTTCCCCTATTTTGAATTGAAATTTCATATCTAGTTCGAGAGGTTACAGTCATATTTATTATTTATATGCATTAGAAAATAATTTTCATCAGCCAAGTCATTTTTCTTTAGTAAATGTGACAAATTCATTTGTGCTTATAAATATTTTCCTAATTAATCTCTGACAGATGGTACAACTGGTTTTGACAAAGCTAACCTATAAGATCATTCATCTTCCTGCATAATTAACAGGGGACTTTAAGTTTAGACTTTGAATATTGATTCAGTCACATAGGAAATGAATTAATAATCAATCATAATGCAATCTCAATAAATATATTAACAGCTTGTTTAGAAACTTGTAGGCTGGCCAAGTCTGTACTGTTACAGTTGTGCTGCATTGTTCATAAACTGAACGATTTTGGGGCAAGTGATTCCAGCTTCCATTAAACCTTCCTGGTTTCCATTTTACGAAGCAATTCACATGCTGGTAATAGCTATAAGCTGTATCATCTTACGTAACGTGGTTTGTGTTTTGTGGTATGCCAAGTCCCCATTGTAATCAGTAGATGCTTCTCTAACAGAAAAATAAAAACACACACCCTTTGCTATCTTTGAAAGGCTTATTTGATTTACAAAATGTGCCATCAGCCAGTAGAAAGAAGGCATTTATACAAGTTGCCACTAACCAGTTGCACTTATGATGTATGCAGGAATCTCTGGAGACTTGAGGAAATCTCACCTATCACAAATTTTTGCCTTTGAAAGCCTGAAATTCACCATTGTGCAAAGCAGCATAAGGAACCCTTATATTTATATTTACTGTTGATGTTCCACATTTATTCTGAGCGTGCATTGATCCTCGGGGTATCTTTTTCAGTACCATCCCAGAGTGCTTTGAATCCAGGTAAATAGATCAGTATCTCTTTCTCGGCTGGTCTCTACCATTGTGTTGAATGAGACTGCTCCAGATATGAAGTTGTACAAATTTTATTCAGGTTCAAGGCTACTTTGGGGAAAGGGCTGAAAGCTAACCTCTGGAAGTTCTAGTGCAACTATTAATAGACTATTTTTTTAATCATCTGCTTTCTGTTATGTAGTTCTCTTATTGTTTCTTCTTGTTCAGTTCCCTTTGCTTCTCTAGCCTTTTGAAAATGCTTCCTTTAACATAATACTCATATTGGAACATTAAATCTTAGAATTAATACATCTTTATTTACTTTTTAAATTACCAGTTTTTCAATTCCTGAAGAAACTTGGTCTGAGATCATCCTTCACAACCTTGCTTCTTCTGCCTGAACTCTGATGAAAACAATCTTAGAGGTCTTCTGTGATATCCTTGCCTTTAGCCGTGGGAATAATAAACACGCTTGCTTTAGGTTTGCAAGTCTGTTGCTGACAGGAATAGAGATTCTCTGACAAATCAGGAGGGAGTATGGCAGCACTGGAGGAGCGAGAGAGGATATGTAAGAATTTGTCCCTTTGGAGGGCAGGGTGTCAGCAGGACGTTCCTTTACTGTTTCTGTGCTTCTTATGAATGAAGTAAAGAATGTAGAAAAATGGATTGCTAAACCACTTCTTGTATCCAGTAATATTTTCCCAGGGGAAAGTACACAATCAGCCTACTAAATAGGCATGGATCAAGTTATTTAGACAGTGTGTCGGTTTGGGTTTTTTAATTATCTCTTGATGCTTTAGATGTTAAGCAGCATATTTTGCTGTGATCTGTGGTGTGCATGGGTCTACATGTGCTTTACATTGCTGGTAATGCCCTGTGCTGCTGCGTGTATGGTCCTGTCTAGGTTAATTATATTAAAATCTCGGGTGAAGCTATAGAGTGATTGTATTTGGAAGAAAACACTCCATATGGTTTACAGACTTCTTCCTGGTATTGTCCACTACAGGAGATGTCCCCAAAATGCAACATCTTTGGAGCAGTCATGTTTAAAATATTGTCACAGTGAACTTGGTGGATGCAAGGTTTTGCTTTTGAGGTGTGGGTCTGCAGTGGGTGCAAAGCCTGAGCAGGCAGACATGGTGTGTGGGAGTACTGAACTCATGCTGGTCCTTTGGTCTTTCTGGGGCAAATTAGACTCTTCTGAAATGTCTTTGGGCCTTTTGTGGGTTGCACAAGTCATCTCATGCAAATGTTGCAGGGGTTAGGCAGCAACTCTTACCTTCTGCTATTAGGAACATCATCAAAACCAAGTTACCCATTTTCTAGTGGCATTTACAGGCTATAAATCAGGTGTGCTCTTTTTACCCAGCTGACGTGCATCTTGGAAACCAGCCTAGGGCCTGCAGTAACATCTAATGACCAGGTGCTACTGTCCACACAACCACCACAAGGCAAAAGTCCTCTTTTAGAAGGAAACCGAGATAAACCTACAGCCATTAAATAACCCTTGTTTTGCTAGTATTTTTTGCTTGAGGGCATGGATTCTCTCTGTTCTCTCTTAAATGTTGTAATGGCATGTTTCAAAGGTAATCACCTAAAGCTGCTTCCCTCCCTCTTTAATTAGAGGTCCTTGTAAAGAATATACATGGAACATCCAAGTACGAGTTTCTCATACATCTAAAGTTTTCAATGAGGTTGAAGGATTAGTCTGAACATGAAGAAAGATTCTGAAACATATTTATTTTTAGATCTGCTTGGGCACCCTACAAGCTAACTGAATTCAAACCCTAAAAGATCTTTAAGAACTAGTTGAGATGCTTATAAAGGTTTTAGTGTTTGCTCTTCTGTTCCAGTGAATTTTTTATGGAACATGAGAGCAGATAACTTACAGTATATAATTCCGTTAAAGTTAGTCCAAACTCTTACTATTTATTGTCCAACTGATTAGATCAAAGACACACAATAACTGGTTCCCACAGATTGTTTGCAAGAAAAACTCTGGACTTTTTTTAGTCTAAATATTTTTAGGACTATATTTAATGCAGTTTTGGGGAAAGGGCCATCCAGGCTGTTCAGAAAGTCCTTGCTTCTTCATATTATCAAGGTTTGAGTTTATTCTAATGCACAAGGAATCAATTACTTTCCAGGTCTGACTTGATCTTGGAAACAGGTAAGTTACCAGTGTAAGACTGCCCAGGGTCTGCTAGCAGGGCAGCAGGGCAGGCTGTCTTCAGCTGCATTTGGATATAGCCCAGATTCACATCCAGAAAACCTGTAGTGTGTAAATACCTTCTTGGCGTTCAGTTATCCCTGGCTACAACTCTGCAGAGAAATCCTTTTTTTTGTGTGTGTTTGCTGTTTAATCCTGGGGAAACCTGTTGTCTTAAAACTTGCTCTAGATTGTCATTTCCACTGAAAAATATATTTTGAATAAGGAAAGCTGAGTAATTATATTAATCAAAGGCAACAGGCTTATTTATTTAGAAATGTGGGAGAGATGTGGACTGACTTGTTCCATGCTGTGACAGCAAACGGAAGCGGACATGCTTGTTCACAGCTACTGACTTCTGCACCAAGTGCCTTTTGAGAGTAAAACACCAAGACAAATTCAGCAGAACAAACAGTTGATTGGAAGAGACTTTTTTTCATATTCAGACAATAACTTGCAAAGATTTCTCTACATGGGGAAGGATCTGAGGAGAGCTGATACAGTGGTAGAACCCAGCAACCCAGTGCCACTGTAGCCAGCTTGCTCTGATAGTTGTGTGCTGGAGGCTGGGGCAAAAGCAGCTTGGGAGATAAATTGTGAGATCTCAGAAGGAAGTGCAGTGTCAAACTGGAGAATGAGTTGTCAGTGGGTAATATAAGAGCAGAACTGTTCAATGTTGGAAAAAAATTGAGGAAAATGTTATAGAAATGGCATTATTGATTTTTGAAACCAAGAGTATGGAATCTGTTAGACTACGGTTATTTCTGCCTTACTTTTTGAAGAAAGCACTGTGTCTTTCTTGTGCAAATATGTTAATAAAGTCCTTAGCAGAGGGAAAGAGGATTAAGACTTTCCTCCCTTAGAATGGAAGGCACCCCATGATACGAAAGTGCAAATCCAGGAAGAGATCTTTTTTGGGGATAGTAAGAGCATGGGCAAGAAGAAACAGCCTCAAGTTGTGCCAGAGGAGGTTGAGGTTGGATAGTAGGAAAAAATTCTTCACAGAGAGGGTTGTAAAGCACTGGAATAGGCTGCCCAGGAAAGTAGTGGGGTCACTGTCCCTGGAGGTATTTCAAAGAGGTGTAGATAAGGTGCTTAGGGACGTGTATTAGTGGTGGCCTGGCCATGCGGGTTTAGTGGTTGGACTTGACAATCTTAAAGGTCTCTCCCAGTCAAAACAATTCTATATACTAACAGGGTGAGCTGGGCTGGGGTGATCCAAACTGGAGAGGGGTGAGAGTTAGGGGCAAGCCAAGGTGCTGTACAGTTGTATCACCTTTGTGTTGCACAGGAAGTCTCCTTATTTTGTTTTGAGAAATCCTGGGCAAAAATTTGGGTTTATGTGCAATGACACCCCTGTGTCACATGTACTGTGCATGTGTTGTGCTTGTGGAAGAAGTGGAAGCAGTAAGTCTATAGGAACTGCAGGTCTTTTGGTGTCTGTGTAGCCAGACTGTAGTGCGTGCAGTGCAAGTCCAGGATGCGCTCACTGCAGTCGCACTCACTGCACAAATGACAGTGGCCATTTGTCTGGGATGCTAACTGAGCTGTTGGACATCCAAAAATCTTGAAAAATGCACTGAACTAGGAGCTGCTAAAGCCCCTGTGTGCAAATAGTAGTAAGTCAGCATGTGCAGAGTATCTAGGACTGACATCTACAGACTTGATTATCCGTGTTCCTATTTTTCCCTTTCTTTTTGTGAGCCATTTGAATGTGGGACAAA
This sequence comes from Ceryle rudis, assembly GCA_033439905.1. Taxonomy (NCBI): domain Eukaryota; kingdom Metazoa; phylum Chordata; class Aves; order Coraciiformes; family Cerylidae; genus Ceryle; species Ceryle rudis. Next base: position 59,650 of record JAAGNO010019615.1, on the reverse strand, counting down.
TTTATGTTGAGAGATTGAAACTAATATCTGCATGAAAATGTCTTTCTTCTAACCATTTTTGTTTGATATGTTCAATTCTGGAAGAGCAGGAAACTGCTCTAATTAGCTGAACCCTAGTGACCTAACAAAGCGCACATGCTTTGGGAAGCGAAAGGTCTTTCCAGTCATCTGGTGAAATTAATTTCTCATGAATTACTCCACTTCTCTGCTCAGGTCAGATCTCTTGCAGTTCAGTTTATAATGGCATGTCTTATACATGGCGAGGGTATGGTAAAATTGTGCTTCTGACAGCCTGTCTTATTCCTCTTCCCTACAATGAATAAACTTTGGTGGCATTTTGCCTGTAGCTTTTATCCTCTCTGGCAGCTTGTCCTGACACTGACCTTCTGGCTCCAGACCTCTGACACAAATACACCAACATAAGTGCGGAGAGAAGGCTTGGCCTGGAAAACTGCGTGCACAGCAGTGTGGCTTGTTTGGTCATGTAGATCACTTTTTAAGAAACAAGTTCCAGTTTCAGCCTGAGAAAGGCACTTGCTCCTCTGGGCCCTCATATGTTGGTACATACATTAAAACCATGCTGGCGAAAGTGATGTCTGAAGGCTGTGGGGTCAGCACTGCACTGGATGACCTGCACTCCAGTGTGGTTATGCCACTTTACTTGTGGTAGGAAAGATAATGGGGTTAAATTTCTTTGACATAATCCCTTTGGGTTTTAATTAAATGTATGTGCCAAACTGCTTTAAAAAATATATATATACTGATTAGAAATATATGCGTATATATAAGTAAAATACATAGGCTTAGGCTGTTTGACTCTATTAGTGAGGCACTGAAAACCCAGTCTCTTTTAGTACACTTACATTTTAATGGATATTGTAGAGATAGAATGACCTGAACTGATTTTGATATAGACAGTTTGAGTCCTACTTTTATTTTAGTCCTCACAGTGTGGAGTTGGCAGAGATGAGATTTTTTTTTTTTGTTGTTTTCCAGCTGCATCACTGGTTAACAGGACCAAAGCTCAGGCAGCTTCCTTCCCTCCCTGTAGCACTTATGTGTACTGGGTGTGCAGCCTGTTCCTGCCCCTGGCAGCCTCTTTTCTCCTTGGAGTATAACAGTGCTGAGGCAGAAAAATCTTTGCTGGAGTAGTGCTGCTTGCACCAGTTTTTCCTCCTAGCATGGCGTGTAGCAGCTTTTCAAGTGCTCTTTTATGAATGATGCTGAAACGGGCCAAATGTTTTGGTTTTTTTTCTCAGATAAGTTTGCGTTACATGTGACACGTGATAGTGTTTATTTTTGTATCAGAACATAAAGAGAAGATTGAAAAAGGAATATTGGAGATTTTGTTTGTCTTTTTATATCCATATGTGAAGGTTCTTGAAGTGGATGGTGCTGAACACCCACCACGGTACCAGATCAATTATGTGTATGGTTTGCTGAGCCCAAGGGCTCAATTCGGTGTTGCTGGGTTCTTCCCTCACCTTTGCTGCTCTGATGGCACCAGAACCAACAGAGACAAGGAACAGAGGATGTAGTAGGGGAAGGCATCTGCCTCTTCTTCCTCCACCCAAGTAGACACAATGGTGAAAATAAGACCTTAGAACTAGCAAACCCTCTGTATTTTGGAAGTGCAGTTCCTGTGAAGAGAAACATTGCGTGCATTTTCAATACCATTTCAATAATGGCTCTGAATTTCTGCTCCCAGCACTTACAGATAAAATGACATCCCCAGCAATAAGAGTTGTCTCTGTAAATGATCTCTCTTTCCTCAACTTTCACTGCCTCTCAGCAGCATGATAGTAGCTGACACGTAAAGTATTTGCAATCAACTGTTTTATTTAATTTTTTCTTTCCTTTTTTTTTTAATTCTTTCATAACACCTTGTTTGTAAAGCTGCAGTTTCATGGATACCAGCACACTGATGGATTTGGGCTTGAAGCAGCAAACTGGTTTATAGGGCAGACTATATTTCTGGAAGCCTTATCTTGCATTTCTTTAATCATTTTAGCAGACTCTTAACTGGATTAGCAGTGCTGACAATAACAGTCTTAAAAAAAAAGTCTACCAGTGATTTTTTTTTTTTATTTTGGGTTTTTTTTTTTTTTTCATGGCTTCCCTTGTCAGTGTTGCTGGAAATAATTAATTCACAGTGCTGAGGTATAAATTAATGACCTGTATAGTGATTTTATCCTCCACCCTCCCCGACATTACTTTGTACTAGGCAGCTATAAGTTTCAAATGGCACTGCTCCCTCTTTGGTCAGCAAATCATTCATATTAATGCACTTTTAGTCTCCTGAAGAGGGATACATTGTTTAAGATTATCATTAGAAAATATTACTCTGTCATCTGCAGAACGGTGTTTACATTTGGTATCCTGTACTGAATCCTGTACTGCTGCTGGCAATGACCTGTCTACATAATGCTGGGGGAGCTTTTAAAAGTAAGTCCTGAAAGCTCCATTCTTTAATAAATGTAAACTGTGACCAGACCAAGATTAGTAAGTGAGTACTGGGGAATAAACCTGCCGGATGGATGGAAATACTTGTTCTGTGTTCCTGCTCACACACCATCCTCGGGGATCGCCTCCTTCCTTGTGAGAAATGTTTTCCTGAGATGGATCTGGCTTTGAACTGACCGGATGGCAGCTTTTATGTTTCTACATCTACTTTTTGTGATTTGTGAATAAATCTAATACGACGTGATTCCTGCTGTGCTACAAACGGGAGCCATGAGAATCATCTCTAAGCTGATTTTTGCATCCTTTGCCAAATGCAATTGTGCCAGGAACTGAGTGACTCCCATGCGCGAGGATAGGCCCCCTGAGTTTTGGGCACAAACTCTTAGCCTGCTGGTGTTACCTGTCACTGGTGAAAAATGGTGATTGCTTTGTTCAGGGTTTTGGTTTTTTTGCTGCTTTAGACTTATATAAACACAGCCCAGCTTGCCAGATAGAGTATGTTGCCTTTTTTTTTTTTTTTTTTTTTATTCAACCTGGTCTACAGATCTTTTTTCCTTGTTTACAAAAAAATCACAATAAGTAAAACAACTTTCCTGTATCCCCTTGGAGTTTAGATAAAGCTGAAAAGAATGGAGACAGAACTATAGGTCACCAGTCATTGATATGATCAAGCTTAATTAATTTGATGTCTTATTGTGGAGTTGTGTCCCCATGTGAGATTATTCTGAGCATGCTCCCTAGCTATGCGTCAGATGTTTCTTTGTTGTTGCTGCTTGTGAGATTGTATCTTTTGAGAGACTATTTAGATGGCAGAGTCTCTGCCTGGTGGGAAAAGCTTTTCAGCGCTTGTCTATTGATCTTATAGTTTTGCTGCAGTGGGGAATGAAACATTGAGCCTGTTTATATCCTTAGAAGCAAAGAGCAGTCTCCTTCCCCCTGCTTTCCTAAGATGTCATATCTTGAAGGAAAGTAAACCAGAAAAGGAACAAATTTATTCCCAGAGCTTGGAAGATGATGAATTATTTATCCTTTGAAAGCTTCTACTATCTTTGCATGAAAGGAAGTCCTATTATTAAAAGCAAGGACTTCTTTTTCTGCATGTCAATAAGAGGGAGATCAGAGTTGACTGATTATTGAGACGTCTCTTTCCTTAGAGAACTGGACAGCTCTAGCTGTTTGGCACCAAGAAGCTGTTTTTAAAACAACAAAGTTGTTAGTTTTGATATTAATGTGAGTTTGAAGCCCTGGTAAAAGGCCTATGAGGACCGAAAGATGAAACAGTCTTGGAGGGCTTTACGCGTGACCACGTATCTTAAGTGTTTATGTGTTAAATATATTTTCCTCATGTATGCAAAGTTTTTGGTTTAGTTTTTCAGTCAGATTGTGTTTATTCTGACTCCTTTCTTTGATTCTTGAGTGTCTACATAAGCTAGAGCACTTGAAAATAAGCTTCCTCCACTGGAAGATGACTAGCATCCCACACTGGTACTGTTTCTTCTTCTGTCTTGGCTCTACAAACTGAAAAGCTCTTTTCTTGCTTGTGAGAAGCAAGCCTTACAGGCTGAGTAGGTATCTGTTTTCCCTGGGGGTACCTCAGTGTAGCATTTAGCTGTATTTTGGAGTGGACTTTGAGGAGCAAGGTATAAACTGAGATGTGCACCTTTTATTGCTTTTGGACATTCCCTGTGTATTGTGGCCAGTAAAACACTAATTTCTGCTCAGACGTGTAACGTAAAAGTATACAGACTCATGCTTTTCCATAACCTTGTGGCTCGCTGTAAGTCATCATGAGTAATAACCTGGACTCAAAACACTAAGCTAACAAAATATTTTCTTGGGATGGGTTGTACTGTTGGAGCTGGCATCTTTCGTCAGTGGTGGCTGCAGAGGATCAGAGTTTCTGAGGCTGTGAATACTCTCCTATAGGTAACCCCAACAGCAGAAACTCTGATTTATACCTGACTTCTCTAAGGTTGCTCTACAGGTAATGAAATCATATAATTTGATCTCAATGAACTGGAAATTTTGGGGGAGAATGTGTGTTTGTGCAATCCTATCTAATGGTGTTAGTGTTAGCTTCCAGGAGCTCCTTGTTATAGGCATGAAATAAGACTTTTTTCCATTCCTGCTTCTTAATTTTAGGGCAGCAGAATATCTGACTGATTCTGTGATCACCCCATGAAAGGAACTCTGCATGCACAGAAGCCTCCAGTAGACTTGGTGCCTCCTTCCTGGACGTGGGTCCCCCTTTCCCCTCAGGTTTTTACGTGACCCCAGTTTGACCATCCTGCCTTTTTGTTTGCAGCATGGTGGCTCCTAGTGAAGGATTTTGTGTGGTTCTTTTGATGTTTGGTTAGAATAAGATTTAATTACTCCTAGAAGGAGCTAGAAGTTAACCTTCCTTCTCATGAGAGAGCTAGTAATGAAAGCAGGCAACAAAAGTTTTGCTGCATGTGTTTGTCATTTCTCTCCCCATACTGATCAATACATGCAGGTAGAGAACTCTTTTCCCTTAAAGGCTGAAGAAAACTGGAATAATTTTGGAAAAGGGAACTAGTTTGAATAGAATTGTTTCTTTTTTAGCAGTATGCCTGCTCTGAGGGCATGACATGCATACATATGAGTATAACCTACGGACAGATGTTCCCAGCGTAAAGCAGAAGGTGTGAACGTGTTTTCATGGCTGTTGCTTGCAGAGAATGTGGTGAACTCAGTCGCAATGTGCAGCCCTATGTATATGCCCTGTGCTGCAGCCCGGGCCCAGCTGCTTGTGCTGCCACTGGGAGGTGATCATGAGGCAACGGTAAAGCATGAGTCTTGTTAGACAGAGGGTTCTTCCCAAGGCCTTGGAAGGATTCAGAAGGTGGCTGCCCCTTGGGGCTGAAAAGAGATGCCTGCTGTGGCTCTGGAGGAAATACTGTAGCAGTGACAGATGCGCTGACACTGGTTTTGCCACGTTCAGCGTGGCCAACTGCTGCAGCAAAGGTGTCGTGACTTGAATGCCAAAAACTGATAACTAGGGCTTCTGGGGACCACATGGCATATTATTCATTTGCAAAGTTATGCTAACATCCTTTGCTTTCTAAGTCTCTGCCTTCTGCCCCAGCTGGCTGGGTTGTGTGGAGGGCAGGTATTCCGATGGGTGTTGCTGCAGAATGCGCGTACGTAACCACTGCAAACTGCATCTTCTCCCCACCTCATGGTGGGGCACCTGCTGCTCTTCCTCTTGAAGAAAAAGCAAGTGACCTAATATTTACTTAATTGAAATATTAAAAAAAAAAAAGGTAAAAATTTGTTTCTGATGGGTGGGAGCCAGTCTCTTTGTCTGCCTCAAGCACCAATCCCCTCCTTCAGGGAAGCAGGGACCCATGCCACTTGTCCTGCCTGAGCTTCTATTTCAAGGCACCTAAAAGTAGCAAGTCAAACTTGCAAAAAAATTTAAAGGACAAATCCCTCCAGTGATCGCCAACTAAGTTGAAAATCCATGCAGTTTTAGTACCGGGTAGCATCCAGCTCTTTAGCAAGGTGACTTTCCTGCTGTAGTTAACTATTCTGATCACCACCAGGACTATATGTTGTTTGTTAAGCAGGCACTGTAAAATTATCTCCTCTACTGCTTGGGTTTGTGCTGTTACCCAACTCAAATGGCCTTAAATGTCACTAATATGGGCCTCCTTAGTTTTAGTTGAGTGACTGCAGACTATGACAGGTCTGTCAAGTCTCCTGCAGTTTTCACAAAAATCCAATAATGAAAAATAGCCACAGAGCATTAATTATAAGCATATGTAGAGCTATTAAAAGCTGCAGCCTGGCAAAACATTTTCACATACACTCGGTTTTAAGCGTATGAGAGGCTTCAACCTCTTAAGATGCTTTGCTGGATTAAGATCAGAATTCCCCAAAGAGTCTGACACACATTTAACTCCTCTTTAAGGCAAAACGAGCCTCCTCCAGATACTATTAATAATGCTTGCACATTAAATCATTTTTCATGCAGTCATTCTCAAGCACTGTACATAGAGTCCAATGTATAAACAAGTTAGTTCAGATATAGCTGACAGAAATTGGGTTCTAAAACGATAATCTCACATTACTCTATGCGCCACGCAGCAGATAATGCAGTTCAATCTTATTTTGCTTGTTTCCCTTTGCTTGAGCAGAAAGAAGGCTGCAGATGTGTAGAGATTCAGGCTGCTTATACCTAGTTCTTTTATCTTTGTGGCAGCACAATATTCTATAGGGCTGAAACATGCAACTGCCCTTCTTTTCTAACAAATGAAAAAATGAAGATGAGATGCAGTCGATGAGGAAAGTATTTGCTACTGACCATTTACCTCACAAAATGGAGGATGAAATTCAGCTTGTGCAATGTGTATATATATCACATTGATTTCCATCAGAAGACAGGCAGAAAAGAGGTGCCCTGAATGCCCATTCTTTATGTGGTTCAATGCCTGCACCATTGTATTACCAATGTGCGCATTGCCGCTTGTTGGAAAAATAAACATTTAAGTCTCGTGACCTTAATTTTTTTAATGACAAGTTTATACTTCCCCTTTTTCTCCTATTTTCAGGTGCCTCTTACGTGTTATCTTTGACAACAAATCCCAGGAGACACTCTTGAGCTCAGGAAAGGCACTGAACCCCAGCTCTAATCTTTCTTGGAGGAATCAGGTGAGCACCTTTGGCATGGTTGGTTGACTGTCTGTATAGCTGTGCAGGTGCTGCGTAGCAGTGTTGTGGTGTGTTATAGGTGCACCCAAATCACCCTGCAGGACCTGAATTTTGTAATACTTAATCTCTGCATCTCAGTTTTGTTCATGAAGAAGATGGCAGCGGGGGAATTTCACCTCTTGGCAATGAAAATAATTCTGCAGTTTTGGGTGTTTGAAGATTACTAGTGAGATAGAGTGACTAAAGTGTGTGTACATGCAAAAAAATTGGTGCTCATGGTTTCTGAGTGTTGCTTACAGGTAGTAAGCACTCCTGCCCTAGACAGCTGATAAGGGAAAAGAAGTAAAAGCAGATTCACTTTGGTTACTCCACAATGGATAAAGATATTCTAGGAGTGTTTTTTTCAAAGGTATTCTTTTCAAGATCATATTTAAGCTGGATGGGTCATGGTGGTGATCAAAGAAAAGAAAGGAAGGAAAAGAGAAATGTGCTTCATTTTTACTACCAGTTACCTGTCTATAGATGAAGTAGTCAAATATTTGTTCTCAGTGCAGGTGTGAATCAGAGTTGTTTGGAAAATTGTCCATTGTAGGGGTGTGAAATGGAGACTGGCGGGATCTAAGGTACCTCAATATTTTGGGAGCAAATTCTTGACTGATGTGGACTGTGTGACCTTCTTTAGTTAATTAAGTAAGTGACTCAAAATACGTAGGGTTGTCAACATGACATGTTAGCTCAATGTAATCACCCATTTCTTGCAGTCTTAACAGTGTCACTATACCAAAATAAATGTACATTTTTCTACTTGTGGGATCCTGATCCTGAAAACAGGAATATGCTTAGGACTTCACATAATGCCGTTGTCTGGAATTATATGGTTACAATAGGGGTTGGGATCTTGACTTTTTAGGATAATATGGAAAATATAATTTGTCCTGGTTTTTTAAGGAAGACTGGATGGCAAGAAAAGTAGCCTTGTCTAATAGCATTTGTATCTTTTCCTTTGGCTATAAAAACAAAAAATGGGAGTTTTAGCTTTCTGGCTTGAAAGTTACTGCTGACTGTGGAGATTCAAAGTAAGCAGTAGTGGGAAGTTGGAAACTCCAGAACTCCTCTTACAGACGTTTTCTTCACTTTGTAGCCAATCTGTGACAATTCATCAAATTAATGAATTCAGTCCTGATAACAGGATAGCAAGACCTACACATTTCTCCTTATTTGCTTTGATTTCTTTTTGAGCAGAACAAAAGGGTTTTTTGAAGCCTCACTTTAACATTTGAAAAGGAAAGAGGAGGGTATTGCTTTTGTTTCAAAGCATGTTTGTGACAGGTATGGATTTGGAGGTCCTAAGAAGTGATAAGCTAATAATTGTAAGTGCCTAGGAAAGGTTTACCTCTAGAACTCTGATCTCTTTAAACTATATGACAGTTTAAAGATGTGAAAAATTCTGTTGCGTTAAATCGCCCAACTGTAGAATCTCAATTTATTTCCAGAATGAAATATTAAAAAGAAAACAAGTAGCCGCCTGTATAATTTTACATTGTGGCACAGAAACGTGTTTTTTTTGATAAAATTTAGATAAAATGGGAGTTATAATGTACTTAGCGTGACGAATTTGATAATTATGTATTGGAATTATATGAATGCCTAGAGTATGTGGGGTTTGACATAATTTGGATGCGCTCGTTCTAGTTTGCACAGAGAATACATGGCCATTCATGTCCTCAGTTGACGTATTTAATTAATTTTTGCTCAATTAATATTTTATAAGGTTTTGGAATTACGTAGAGTGTCTGTTTCTACAAGAAATGGACACAAAGTTCAAAGCAGAAAGAAATGCATTTGGCTTTTTTCTGTTTACTCTCTCTTCAGTTTGTGGAAAGCCTTTATAAAAAGATAAAATTTTATTTGCTGTAAAATATTTTCACGTTTGGGGTTCACTCTAGAGCTGTTCCTGCAGATGTCCTTGTCTTCTCCCTGTGGTTCATTTTGAGTCTATTTTTGCTCTTGATGTGAGAGGTGATGGGGTGACATTTGGGGAACCCTTATAGGTGTTTTGGACAAAGCTGCAGAAGAAGGAGAAAGCTGGTGGTAGCAATGGCTTTATTCCATTACTTGAGGAGGTGGTGCCAAATGTGAACCTGAGCAACAAAAAAGGAACAACAGTCACAATGGTTAGCATTGTGTTGAGGGACAGGGGGCAAGCATGTGGGTAGCAGGGCAATTTACAGTGGCAGTCATAACAATTATCATGTGAATTGAGTGTACCTAATATATATTTTCCTAGGATGAGGAAGATGATAACCTTGCTACAGTATGTCTCACTGTTTTATAGAATTTTGCTCAAAAAAATCTTCACAAATGTATCTTTCTTGCCTCACTATTTTTATTAAAGAACAAAAAAGCTATTGGCCTGCTATCGCACCTCAATCTTGCTTGCCTACTGATTTTGCTGCTTCTAATTCTCTGCTTGTTAATGCCAGAGCATATTTTTCATACGTAGACAGTATATGAGATGGCCTTTTAGAAGCACAGCTAGAAGTTCTCAGTTTTAATGAATTAGCCTCTACACTAAAATCCTTTCCAAGTGACATAATCTTCAACGTGGTGCCCATGGAGAATATCCTTGGTAGTTAGGTAAGGAACTGAAAAGAAGCTGTTAATCTAAAATAGTTAAATGTACAATCTAATTTTCTGTCACCGAAAAATCACCTAAAATGGGTAAATATGTATTTATGTCTGCTATAGCTGTACACAAACACTCCACTTGTTCTTGGGCTCTGCTGGTCTTGGCATACACAAAAAATGTAGACAAAGAAGTGGTTTCGATTGCAGTGTACTGGAATTTTGTACGTCTTCAAATTGCCCACACTCCTGTCCAAAAGATATATGCAATTCAAAAATTAATCCAGTAGGAAAACAGTGGTCATTGTAATTGCCAGTTATGCCACCAAATCCTTAAATGAGTAATTGGCAAAGTGTGATGTACTGAGGTTATAAAATATATACGTGTTTATGCTCGTATGTGCGTTGTTAGCCTGCGGTCATTTCTCTCTGTTGTTTTTCCCCCCTCTCTGTTTAATTCTGTGTTGTCCACATCTGTTCTCCTGAAGCACTTTCTAGTGCATGAAAAGACAAATGCATTAAACTCCAGCAGGGCTAATGCTCATGGGAAAGGGGGAAGTATATTTTATTGTTTTAAGTCATTCAGTAAGAGAGAAAGCAGCAGGCAGGCTGCCATAGCGTTTAATATATCTGTGCCTGGTCCTGCGTGAGATATCTTGAGTACACAGGGGAACATACTCTCTGTTTGTAGAAACAAAGACTCAGAGGGACATCGTGTGGGACTGTGTACTGGGCAGGTGACATTGCTGATATCTGTTACCATTGTTTCTTTACTTGTAGAAGCGGCCTTCTGCTAAAGGGGAATATGACTCATTCTGTGATTATTAGGTGGCCATAATTTTCTAAACCTAGATGAGAGATGATGAAACTTTATCTTGAGTTCTTTTCAGTCAGGCTCCTTTGTGGCAGACTGTAGGACAAATGGCACACTCTTGCTAGCTATGAGCTGGGTTCCTGCGTTAGCACAGGTTGTAAAGTGAGAGTTGTTTTTAGGAGTGTTTGTAGGGGTTTAGTGTGAGTTTTGTGAGTGCTGAGCTGTGTGTAACTACCTGCAACTCAGAGACTTGTCTTTGAAAAAGCTGAGATCACTTTGATTCTATTGATTTTGTTTCCCAAGGTTTCTAAACCATCTCTATTAATAAGATAGTAGTCCTTTAACATCCCAACTGCAAATATCACCCATACTTATACTTTTGCCTTCATTTGGAAAATATATAATAATTCCAGATTACCTGTGTTAATATTTCACATGTGGGTCTGTACTGGCTTTTTTGGAGCCATGACCCAGGGCAGCTAATGTGACGTTTTCTGTTCAAGAAAAGGATGTTGTGCCTCGTTGCTGGTGCACGGGAGCCAGGAGCTGGCCCTTACCCCACATGTACATTTTTCACTAGTGCTCCCCAACTCGTATCTGCCCCCTCAGAGGCTTCATCGTGGCAGATGTCCCTGTGAAGCTCCTCCGACTGAACACAAACCGCTGTTCACAAGGGATGTGGACTGCCAGACAAATGAGACTTCAGCATGTACCAAAGGATGCATTTTGGTTAGTGTTGGGAGCTTCACACAGAATAGCAGGGAGTTTTAATATTGCAACAGTGCAGCTAGTCTGTATTTTAAATGTGCTTATAACAAATCCTCCGTGAAACTTCCTTAAACCTCCTCAGCTATAATTACTATTCAGTTATGTTTTATCCTTAAGCAAAGCTTGAAGCGTTGCAAATGCAATTGTAAGTTATATATATCCTATTCCTAAATATAACATTGAGCATTACTGTGTTTGTACTGAGAATGCTTTTAAGGGATTGTGCTATTTACTGCAACTTTTAATTGATTTGCTGCTACTGTTTAGGAAAGTCATCTCCTGCCACAACATGAGGACCCTGCGGTACAGGCAATCACTGGAGTTAAATTTGGTACTGAAGCTTTATACAAGTTTTTACAGCATTACCTCTTAGCCTTGTGGTGAACTGTCTGCAATTTATTGCTGTGTTTTGCAGTAAGAAACTGGAAAAAGAGATTGATGTTGGAATCATTTTATCTCCTAACGTCTGCGTAGACACAGTTAACCAGTGGCATTGGCTTGGCTGTGGTTTTACAGCACTTTCTAAAATGATGCATGGAAAATGAATAAATCAAGCAAACCCACCCCTTCCTTTTCTGGGGATGGATGAGGAGCTTTTTCATGCAGCTTTTATGCAAAACAGATAAGGCTACTTCTATGCTTTGTAATGAATCTAGGTTAACTTCCCAATATTATTTGTTTTTACTGTTTAATGTATGTACGTTTTATTTTACCAGGAAGTGACTGAAGCCTTCCTATTCTTGGCCTTTGGCAGCTGACATTGTGTGTGGCTGTGGTCATCTTGTACATGTCCCCCAACACAACTGAGTTCAAAGGCTAAGGTTTCTTGGGGCTTTGTTTAATGTGTCTTGCCTGATCCTTGGGACTGTTTCCCTTCTCCCTGTAGGGAGTGGGCTCTGGGTTTTAGCTCTGAGCATTTCTAAGTGGTACCACATCTCATGGGGCAGCAATCCTGCAAAAGCAGCCCAAACTCTTCCTCTGTGTTGAGCTGCTCATGGGGCAAGCAGGGACTCTGCCAAATGGGCAGCAGATAATTTTACTTGCTGCCAGTTACTATTACTATATTAAATTGTATTATACTATATTATATTTGGAGAGACTTTCCAATTAGATGGTCTGCTAGGTGTAATTTCCTATGGGGAATCAGCCTGGATCAAAAGGAATGTGGAAGACAAGTAGCTCTTTACAACTTCTCCTCCTTATAACTATCAAGTAATTCCCAGAAGTTGCTTGACAGGAGATTAGCAGCCATCCTAGATATTAAAGATACTTTAGGTGTACAAGGAAGCCTATGCCAGGTGGGGAGATGGGAAAAGAGAGAATGGTATGGTAATTTCTTACTGCCATATATTTCATCCAGATGTAGGTAGCAACTGAGAAGTCTCCAGCTCATGTGACATAAACAGTCCAGGAAACAGCCAAAAGCAGGGGAAAGGAACTCACAGGCTCTATGTATTTGTACCATTGTATTTGAGAGATTCTGGAAGTTATGTACTAGGAACATTTTTTTGTAAAATAAACCCGTCTTTTATTTATTTCAAGGCTTTTTCTGGTATGAATAAAATGAGATATTTTACTTAAATGCTTTTAGGTCTTCCTTGTGGCAGAAGTGGCGTTATCCTTTTGTTCATTGATATTGCTGTGATTTAAATACCAATGCATGTCTTTGCTTGTAGAAGTGTTATTCATGAGGCAGCAAAAACTCCAAGGATTTAGAAACTGATGCCACAAAAACATATATTGATAAGAACATTTAAACCCTGCAGCATCTTTCAGATGTTGTGAACGGCATGCAACATCAGTAGCATATTGTGTCAAGAGAGGAAGAACATATCTGTGAAGAATGTAAGAATAAAAACTAAATGAGGAAAAAAACCCAAAATCCTAGTTTTCTCACATTATACACTGGAAAAAATATCTCTTCTTATTTCTCAGTATTAAGTAGGAAAAAGAGAGAAATGGTATTTTTCTTTTTTTTTTTTTTTTTTTATGTAGCTAACTGAAAAATAGTACGACAGAGGTTAGGCAACTGTTCCTTAGATAAAAGTAAGGTGGGACAGTTAGGACATCAGCATTTATAATTCTACTAAATTACTATACAATGTACTTTTTCATAAAAATAGGTCTCGATGTATCCATTTTTTTATATTCTGACAGGGAAACAACCATCTGTAACTATCTACTGCAGGCTTTCTCCTACAGAACTTTGTCTTTTAGTGATTGCTACCTTAAAGGGTGATGGTAGGGTTCATAATGAACCCAGGGTGGAATGAGAGACTCACAGGACTTTCTTACCGCTTTTGTTTTGCTTCACATGACACGTTTAGTTCAAAACTCCTTGAATAATTACCTCTTTCCCCTGTATGTTTATCTCCTCCACACTTTTTCTTGCAGAAATTTGATTAGTTAATGTGGCCTGGTGGTTGAGGCGTCCAGGTGATGCCCCTGAAGAACCTGCCTGGTCCACCTGTGTGAGGTGCTTGACTCCTGCCAAACTGCGCAGCCTTTGCTTTCTTTGTTGTTCGTGACCGTATAAAGCAGATGTTCATCTCTGTCTGTCTTAAAGAATGTGTATGGCCAAAATATTTAAGAGCTTGTTTGCCAGTTCCGTGCCTCAGAAGTTCTCATGTTATTTTAAAATGCAACAAGTTTATTTTCAAGGTTAGTGATTATGGTGAGGTTTGTTTTTTTTTTTTTTTTTGCATTCTGTAAGGAGGTACATGGGTTGCAAAAGCAGTTCAAATGAAAACACCAAATTGACCGCAAAATTCTGCACATTAGCGTTTTCTCAACACTTTTTTGCTGACACAACTCAGCAGTTCTGGAAAGAATATGAACAAAATCTGATTAGAGGACTTCCAATAGTGCAGCAGTGACTGGTTCAGTGAAGGAGAGACTGCTCCATTTTCCATCTGCTAGTTTGTTTCAGAGGCGATGGTAGCGGAACTACAGAGGGGTTCTTTTTGTCCTTTATGCACTAAAGGTGCCTTTATGCTGCATATGGTGGCCATTTCCACCAAGCTGGAGGCTTCCTTGGTGTCTCATTGAGCAAGTGATGAAATAACTGATGATAGTTTACATGAAACGAAGTAGATACTTTCTTTTTGTTGCTGTGGGTTTGAGAATTTGTTGTTTTGGTTTGGTGTTTGTTGTTGTTTTGGGGTTTTTGTTTTGTTTTTCCACATGTGAGTTCAGCTGCTTCTTTATCCAGGTTAATTCAGACCTAAGGCTGTGATACTAAAATGGGCTGTTGCAAATAGGAGCGAGGCTGTGGCAAATTCAGTAACAGGGCCATTGCTCAGAGCCCTGTGTTCACCAGCAGTGGAACTTGCATTCAGAAATATAGCTGCTAGTACAAAAGTTTGAGTTTGCCTAAGTTGCCTTTAATGTCAAAAATAGTTGGCCACAGATTTCAGCTGCCACTCTAGAGTGCACTACTGTGAGTGTGCTCTCTGTGTAAGTGTGCAGCCTAACAGTACAGGTGGCCATTCCTTTAACTTGGCCACAGAACTCAAGGGAATATTTTCCCTGATTGGAAAATGAATCCTGTCTTCATCCTGCCTCCCAGAGTGGGTAGATGAGTTGGTACATGGTGATCCTGCATACTGTATATAAAGACAACAAGCTTTAATTAACAACTATGCACCACCAGCAGATTTTAAGAGCTTTTTTAGATCTTTGGGGTGTGACTGTGGCTGGTTTTGAAAGTCCATTCATTGAAGGCGGAATCCTGTGCACTTTAGAAAGGAGTAATGCAAGAATCAAGAAGATTTTGTATCTGATAGAATTTACGTACAAAGTATCTTCTGCTGACTTTGTTATGCTATTTTCCACCTGTGAAACATACATATATTTACAAAGAATGCTTATATTTAGTCTGTAAGAAAGTAATTAATGTAATTTTAATTTGTTTGTGGGTAGGTTTGTATCCTAAATGGGTAAGGTAGATGTGGCACTTCTGCTTCTATACTATTTCTGGAACAAATCCTGTATGTTGGAGAACACTTCAATGGTATGGTGCTGCTGCTTCTTCCAGGTTTTTAAGTACAAAGTTAACTATTAGGAAACATTTAAAAAAGTCAAACAGTATCATTTTAAAAAGTCAAATAGTGTCATTTTGAGTAAATTTTCCTTAGATTTTTCATGTGTTTTTTATTACCAGACTGTTGCATTGTGTGTCTTAGACATGAAAAAAGGAAACAAGATATGGTTCCTTTTTTATTATTTTTCCCATGTGGCTATGTATAAAAATCAAAGATAATTGCTCTGCTTATAGAATAAGCATGTCTATGGAGGTTTAATATCATCAGGCATTGTTTAAAATATCAAGGTTCAAGTAAAGGAGTGCTTGCAGTTAAACTCTTCTCTCTTTTGGCTTCTCTGCTCAATCTGTTATGTTCAAAAAAAGCCATCAGCTATGCAGGTCTCTGAGCTACAGACAGGCAAGGACTAACCCCCAGAGCCCTCAGGGGAACCAGTAGTGCCCAGCTCTTCCTTCCTTCCCTTTAATTAGGGTGGAAAGGCATGCCCATCCCTAAAGCCTGTATTGATGAGGGTTAGTTCAAGACACAAATCTCTCTGTAAGCTGGGAGCTTTCTAGGCATTTGTGGTGTTAGCACAACTGCCACAGGACTCACCTGAGTAACAAACAGATGGATAGGAAGGTGTTACTCAATTTAAAATGTCATTGCATATTGTTAGAGGCATTAAAAGACTACACTAGACTGCCTTTACTGCACAGCTTACAGAAATGACGAGGAGACATTTGAAGTGCCCAGCCATTGGCATTTACATTCTCTGTTTGTGGGCTCATTTGTCAAACTATGTTTGGGAATCTGGATTGGTCCAAGATTTTAAATCATACTTGGAGAGCTATTTGTTGCCTACAGTTGTGCTGGAATGTATGGTAAGGTGTTCTCAGTCAGTTACAATTTACATTATTATTCTTCCAAGATCTCTAGTTTATGAAGAAAATGTTATTTTAGCTGGAAATCCAGATATAGAATACAATAGTTCCAGCTGGAAAGTACCTAGAATGGTCATCTAATCCAATTGCATGGATATCTGATGATGTGAAGATATTTTTTTCTCACTTCTCTTTTTAATGTCAGATACCTGGCTTGAATTAGCAGTGAGGGGACTGGTTGAACTGGGAAAGGAAAGCTGGTGGCTCTGGAGACTTGTTTCTTTCTGTGTTTGCAAATCTAAACCTCAGAAACTTGTGAATCTAGTTTGAAAAATGGAAAGGAATCATTTAAACAGTGTTGGGTGGCTTTATTTTCCATTTTTGCTGCTATTTCAGTAGTCAACAGATTCAGTTGTGCCCAAGATATCATCTTGGTTTCTGAGCAAAATCTGGTTGTTTGATACACAGAATAGCTGCCTGAGCTCACTGCAGTTTAGGTGCCCACTGACATGTCTCAACCCTAGAAGGGTTTAATGCTCTTAGTTGCCTTGGCACAGGGAATATCAGGGTGCAGGAACGGTAGTGTCTACTCAAGCATGTTATCTTCAGCTCGGGGGTACAGCACTTGAATTACTTTACTGTCTAGCTTTGTTGGACAAATAGAGAGACAGGTATCTTTTCACAGCTGTTAAGATAAGCTAAACAAATAAACACACAAGTTCAAAGCCAGATTTCCATGAGTTTAATAAAGACAAAATCAGTATTATTTCTACAGAAACAGTGTTATTCCATAAACCCAGGTTTAAAAATCTAAAGGAAAAAAACACCTGTGCTGTCTTAACTGAAAGCAATTGTACAGCTTTTTTGTTGAGAGGAATACAATTTTCAGTTGAATTCTACCCAGTGGCATAATAAGGTCAACGGACATGAAGAGAAATAGGGGAGAAGAAACCATTTTGGGGAAAAAGGTAAGAAATATCTATCAAGTAATGTTGCTGATTTGTGTGAGGCTTAACGTAACTACAAGAAAGTGAAGCTGCAACTGGATTGTACCAAAAAGAGCTGTGATATCCAATACTAGGATGATGCTAATACTCTTTAGAATTTAAATATGAAGCATCCCTGTGTGTGCCCCAGATTTTGTCAGAGCCTGTATTGAGAGCAGGAGTTAAACACAGACCTTGTTAGAGAAGTGTAGGTCTGTATAATGGTAACTTTTTGCAATTACTTGAAGCTCACAAACCCAAAACGGGATTAAGTGAAAAAGGAGCAGGTAATATGCAGGAGCTTGTTGACATTTATATTTCCCTTGCTTGGCTTGTATGAGAGAAGAGACCCAAGAGGCATCAAAATTACAGAAATTGCCCAGCCCAGTGGGGATATACTCAGCATTTCTTTGATCAATGGTACCTGAGGGGTGCCAGGGTAATTTTATCTGTTGCTTTGGTGCCCGAGACTAAACAAAGCAGTGGTGAATTGCAGACAGCTCCCTCCCTGCCTTCTATAAGTGCATATATATATATGAAATATGTCCATCTGATGCTATGTTTTTAACAGAAATTTCAAGTTACACTTTCTGGGAGGAGGAGAGAACTAAAAGATGGAAAGAAAGGGGTGTATTCACAGTACCTAATTTTATTTTTTTCTAACATCTAAACCTTCCTATCTGGGAGCTGTTTCTATTCAGCAGTAATGCAGGAAGAAAAGCTGTCACACTTGGAAATAGAAATTAGGTACCCACAGTCAAATGTTGTGAATACTGCCCTAGCTCCTGTTCAGATACGTGTTTTTCAAAAGCACTGGGCACCTGGCTGCTTCCACTGGCAATTTTTATCCATGGGTGGTTGCTTACTGGCCACAGCTAACAACCATTACCAAGGGAGCCTCCGAAACCTTTCCTTCCCTGCTGGCTTTTGCGGTCTTTCAAGGCAGAACTAAAAGACTCTGCACAAGGAGCTTCTGAAAACCAGCTCCAGCGGTGTCCTAAGTTCTGTGTGTGTGTATCGTGTGCATAATCCATATCATACTTATGAAATGTATGATTTTAGATGCGTATGTATATATATACTCCTGCATGTATGAATATAATCTTGTTTAAAGTCAGCATTCTTGGAAGGAGCTTTCATGGAATAGTTTTATATTTAGAGACAGACAATGTTAAGGTGGAGTTTGACTGTACCCCTCCTTACAACAAACTGCTCCCTGATCTCTCCAAGATCACTTCTGCTGCCTACATATGGCGATTAAATCTGCTCTGAGATGGCAGAGCAGGAAAACATTTGCACGAGCTCTACTTCCTATGCTTGAACAAGGGCACATACTATACTGTGAGCTGCTCTCAATTTGGAAGACTAAGTTGAACATAAATGACATACAGTCCAGCATATGAATCATAAGTTTTAGAATAAACTCAGTGTTTATGCAGACTTCAGAAGGGGCTTGAAGGCTGAGGGGCCTGAAGAAGACATAGCCTCCTGGACCTGGAATCTGCAAAACACCAGGCAGTGCAGTTGGAGCCAAAAGATGAGTCGCATTTCTCCTCCATGAGGAAAAATGGGTTAGTTATTGCACAGTGTCTTTCATCTATCAGAGTTTACAAACAGTGGGTAGGAAAAATGGAAAACCTGTGAGTGAGAAACAAAGCCAGAAATGATGCAGGAGCTCTCTGCTCCATCTGCTGGTGAAAATGGCAGGTTTTATCCTAGGGTGCTTACTTTATCTATGCTCTATGTATGCTAATACTGTGTTATAGCAGAGGAATTTGGTAGATAGATAAAGGATGTAGTGCTGCAACAGTTGTCAAAGGGATGTTTACACCACTGCATTGAAAGTGAGTCAGATGGGCAAGGGTACTGCACGAAGATAGGAGGACTTCACACTATCAGAATAACTTTTACTCTGTGTGTTTGTTCTGTTGTTTTTCTCTTTTATTTTTTTTTTTCTTAAGATATATCTATATCTCTATTGGTATGGGGCTTTGGCACACATGTGAGCAAGGAAATTCTTTCTGTACGCTGCACGTGTAGAAAGGGCATTTTACTTTCCAAGTTTGTGAAACTTATTTGTATGAGAAGAATCCTGAGTGTAGAGAGCTTGTATTTTGACTGGCCTCCTGAAAATTTATCTCTCGGTGACCGAAAGGGTCCCAATTTGGCCTGTCCACCAGGTTTTGCTATGAATGTTCATATTCCTAAGTGCTTCTGATGATTAGTTTGATATCCTGTTATGTGGGTTAACATTGTGAAAATAGCTATGGAATAATAATGACAATATACATTTTGAGCAAAGAAAACATGCTGGTGATAAATACAAACATACCTTCTTGAGTGCCTTGCTGCAGCAGAGGCAGTATTGGTGAGAGTTCAGGAACTGGGAAGTCATTCAGAAGGCAAGGTTTTACCTAAAGAAACTGGTGTCATTTGTTGTTAAAACAAAAGAGTAGCATCAGGGTAAGCTGCCAAATATTGCCTTGCATTGGACAGTTCTCTTAAACCTCTACAGACTTCTCTCTGAAACTCACTGATTATGGTTTGGTTTTCTGTGTGTGTGGTTTTTTGGTGTGTGTCCGTCATCGTCCGCCCGTGTGTCGTGTCGTCCCCCCCGCCCCGCCCCAGGCATCAATGTCAACTTTTTCTGCTTTGCCAAGCTAGCCCTTGCAATGTTTTTTTCTGCTGATAGGTTGTTTGCTGAATTAATCTTAAATTTCTGAGTTGGGTTGGAAGAGCTGACACAGGGAAATTGCCAGAAGAGATACAAATGTGTCACAGGTGATGCTCGCATAGGCTCTCCTGGGGACACCTGAGAAACTTGCTGGATTTGGGGCAAGACTTGGGGCAGAGATTTCTTTGGATGGTAACTACTGGTTGTCAAACTAGCATCTGCTGACATGTCTGAGATTGCATAGATGGATATAAAGGACTGCAAGTTTAAGCCCCTCTTTGTGCCTAGAATTTTTTATACTATGTGTAGAGTATCATGCTGTGTATTTATTGGCTATTCCTCAATGTTGTAGTCCATGGTCATTTGCTGTCTTTTTTGTAATGAGAACACTTAGGAGCACATGTGGCTCAGCCTAATCCTGTGTCAGTGTCGAAGGCTGTATGATGTTGGACTACCTGTACCTGTGAATGGCAAAGGTCCCTTATTTCCACTGCATCTGATTTGCCTCACTCTGCTTATGGAGAAAAAAATGTTCTGTGGCAAAGACAGGAATGGGGCTGGAGAACATGGAGTGCCACGCAGACGTGCAGGAGGGAGGATTCTCAGCACTGATTTGTGCCACCATGACAGCTCATGTTAGCATAGAAATGAGGACGAACTCAAACTTAAGGATCTGCTGATGAACAAATAAACAAGTGCAGCTTCAAACCTCAGGTACTGCAGTAACCTGCTTCACACAAACGTACCTCTGCGTTCTCTCTACATGAGTCAGAGGCCACTACCCCAGCTACTGTTTGCTAATCTTTTATTTCTGCCCACGCAGAGGGAGAGTTTCATATATAAATGCTTGCAGAGGAACATGCAGCCAACAGGCTTGAGTCACTTGGGATCGGGAGCCTTCAGGAAGTTGTCTACTTCTCTACATCAGCTAAACAACTTGTTTAGAGGTTTCTGTCAGGTGCATGCCTCTGCCAGGGCTTTGTCTCCTGCTGCCACTGTCTCCCGTGGGATGGCTGGCTGCATATGGAGATCCTGCAGAGCTATCTGCAAGTAAACATAATGTTCCTCCTGGGTTACACAGCCATATACTCCAGAACAGGGTGTAGTGTCAGCATTTCACAGGATTTCTGCTATTTTCATGTGAGGTGTTTTTCGTTTGTCAGTGGAAGAGAGGATAATTTTCAAGACAGTGAAGGAAAAGTGAAACCTGTGTTTGCTGAATGTAGCACAGGGATACAGATGTCTCTCCTGTCAGTGCTGCACTTTCCTTCCCCTACTGATAGCATTGCCACACTGACTTCCTTGCTATTCTGCTGCCAGCTTTGTCTCTACCTCTTGACTGTTCTTGGACGTATTTCTAACAATCTTCTCTTCCCCCCCCCCCCGCCCCGGCCAATTCACCTTCTTCCTTCCTTTTTCTCTCCTCTTCCTGCTTTATTTTTGGAGTGAAAAAATTTGAAAAGTTGCAGTATATAAAGAGTAAGATCAGTAACAAGGAAGGGCCAAGAAAGTGGGAAGAGAGATTTGGCTACAAAAAGGGGAATGGAAAATGTCTCCAGATGGGTAGAAACTGTAGATATTGGTATGGAGTGAATGAGCTGCCAGATGGGGGAGAAGCCTTTCCTCCCCACTATGGTGGAATAGACTGCAAACTGGATAAGTAGTTGCCATCATAGGGAGGCAGACATTTTAACCACTTAAAATTGGGGTCTATATTTTGGGTGTTTGTAGATACACTAGCAAAAATGCAAATGACACCTTAACAACTCTTTGTATTGAAGGTTTCTCTTTTCCTTTCAATAAGTAGTAAAAAGCAAGCAACTGCAAGATCCTGGTGGGTCTTCAAGCCCACTTGCAGTCCACAGTGTATGAAGAACAGAGGGGTTTTTCATGCTTGTGTTCTTTTATTCAATGGCCTCTCTGCAGTTAGGAAAACAGACACAACAGGCAGAAGTACAGCTGGCACACAGCACAATAAATGACTAATTTTCACTCAGCAAAGTTCTCTAAATGCTGCTACGTGCCAGACTCTGTGGAGCCATTTCTAAGATCTCAAAAGAAAGATTAAAAACATTTCAAATACACAGAATTGACAGGAAAGTAAACTTTTCTATGGAAGGGACACAAGAAGCCAGATGGTGAGTGTTGCGCAAAGCCAAACAAATCCAGTCTCTGAATTCCTAAGGCGTATAAACCTCTGCAGAGAAATTAAATTTCTCTGAAGGAAAGTGAACTTTATGCAAATTCACACTCTGTCATAATTCTGTCATGCAGAACAAAGATCTTGTAATTTCCCAAAGTTGTCCTTTCCTTACCCTTCTGAAAACGTGTTCAAAAGCATAAAATAAGCATCTCTTTCACTGGAGCAAGCTGGTGAGGAGAGGGAATAATTATATGTAGCAGAGGGGAATCAATCAGTAGTTAACTGTGCTCCTTTTGTTGTTGTTTGAAATAGTTCTGTATCCATACAAAGGTTTGTCTTTTGTTGCTGCATTGTACAGTTGTAGGATGATGCAGCCAGCTCTTAAAAGGAGACAGTGACGGATGATCTGTGGCTTCAATTCACAGAATTTCAAATATGTTCATACATGTCTAAGAAAAAATTGATTGAGGTGTATTAATACACATGTTATTTAAGTTCCTTGACCAGTGAGCAGCAGTAATAAAGTTTAATAAGATGCTGGCTTGCATAAAGTGAGCTGTAAGTCTTCGAGTGTTATGCTGTCACTTTGTAGAACTCATTTTGTCTTCATCTGACATTTATTGCCCAACTTAGTTCACTCTATTTTGAAGAAAGATGTACTAAAATTGTAGAGCATGTGTCCTAGAGCATCTACATGACAAACAGAGCGGAAGGATTTATGTATGAGGAAAGGGATTATAGAAGTTTAGAGGGCTGTGAAGAAACCATCTGTAGGGATATAATTGACATAAAGGTAAGGGATTATAAAATTAAGATGTTGTATTTAAATATTTGTTATTACATTCTGATTTTAGCTTAGCATCTAGGACCCCATGATGGTCTTTTCTACGCATGGTATGGCACACTGAGAAGATTAGTGAAACAGAGTGGAAGTCAAGAGAATGAATTAGCTGTAAGCGATTTGAATTGTTCTAATCGCATGCGACTAAAGTGGCAATTATCTTTATCTGCTTCCAAGTCTATATATTAAAGTTCATTTTTCAGACTTAATTAGAATTGACTCTAAAAGAAAACGTAGCATTCTTCTGGACAAAACCAAGTCAGCTAGTAGGTGTAAGAATGTATAGATCTAGGGAGAGAAGCAAGTAAGGATTCTTCATTTTATTTGAGGCCATGGCCCAAGATAATTACTGAAAGTAATTAGGTTATGTAAAACCAGTTTATGTTTTCATCTTTGGAGATGGAAATCTGGAGCATTCCCCCCTTCCCCACCAAAAAATAACCCAAACCAACCAAACAACCCAAACAAAAACAAACCTGAAAACAAAACCAACCAAACAAAACCCAAAACACCAAAAACCAAACAACAACAAACCAAACCACAAAAATAACGTAAAAGTGTTAGAAGAATGAAGGAGATATATTTGAGATATATATTTCATAAAGAATAGTTGCATGTTTTTATTAGGCCTAAAGTTTGCCTGGGCTTAGATATGGACTGAAGTATTTTCCATTTTTTTCTTCAGGATCAGATGAGTACAACTTAGTAAAGTCACTCAGAGTGCTTGATTTAGCATAAATACATGTGCAAGAAAAACTGCAGGGGATCATCAAGTGAAAGGGTTCCTGAAGGAAAAAAAGAAAGCAGTTACGATGCTTTCCTTTCTCTAGGTTTGAGAAAACAAAGATTGGCACTGCTTTGGTGTCCTGTACTGGTAGAACAGAAGTGTGTGCTTATCATCTGGGATGGATGATGAAATTTGCAGTGAAGCCAGCAACTAATGATGAGTGATGAGAAGTGATTAAAAGGGCAACTCAAAATACTCATAGTTCATTGGTGCTGCTGTATGGTGATTGGTAGGGAGTTAATGCTCATGAAATAAAACTCCAATTAGCCTGAAGCAGTTGACCTCCAGCTGAAAACAGCTTTGTGCAGAAGACAAAGAAAAACTTTCAGACCTCTTTAGATGTACCAGGGTCTGATTTTTCCCTCCTTCTGTTATAGTTCAGATGTTACTGATTATATCTGAGTAGACAGGTCCAAAATCAAGACCTGAGTGCTGGATACCCCCCAGGGCTTTCACCAGCAGCTCAGGTTTTCTGTATCAGCTAGAGAAACTAAAGGAACATGGGTTACTGGCTGTGTAGCTATGTCTGGAGAGCCAGTAGCTTTTTTTTTGCTTGGCTTGTTGCTTAGCTTTTGGGAAAGGTCTTCTGTGAAACCACTGGTAGATGTGTTCCTGCCAATTTTCACAGATTTGTTAACGAGTAACTTCAGGCTTCTCAGAAGTTCCTTTCTTGTTTATTTGTCATTCATGAAATGGTAGATGAATATGGATGAGGCTGTGAAATGGGTGTTGCTTAAGACTAAACTTGTATGGAAAGAAAACAGAAATCTCCCTGGTGTCCCTGGAGGTGATACTGGTGTGCACAGCAGAAAATCAGCTATTACCTTGCAATCCATAAAATTCTTGAAAGCATTCACTTTTTCTGTAGGAGGAATAATGGAATGGGAGCAGACCAACCTGATGGAGAAATATTTAGTTGTTATCATTAGATTTACTCGTTCTGTATGCATGATCTGTCTCCCATATAGGAGCTTCTCACACATAGGTGTGTTGGATCAGATGTGAAGGTAGATTTAGATTAGATAATAGGACTCAGTTCTTTGCTGTGTGTGTGGTGAGATACTGGAACAGGAAATGTTCAAGGCCAGGCTGGATGGGGCTTTGAGCAACCTGGTCCAGCTGAAGGGGTCCCTGCTCGTCACAGGGGGGTTGGAACCAGGTGGTCTTTTAAGGTCCTTTCCAACCCAAAGCATTCTGTGATTCTGTGACCTTAGATCCATTTTTGTAAGAACTGACAATGTAGTATTGCTGCAGTAAGTGGTTGTTTTCCTGCTGCTTCTTGCAACAAAGTACTTTTCTCCTTCTACTCCTCTGCATAAATCTGAAATTAAAATAACTTGAAAAGATTATTTGAGATTAGTGAGGAGAATTTAGTGACATATCTTCTTTGATACAGAGGGCTAAAATGGATTAACCAAGTGGCTTCCTCCAGGGCCCACTGCTGTGATTCAGTAACACAGTAATAATGTAAAACACAAAATAGCAATAGAATAGAAGGCCAAAAAATAAAATTGCAGAGTTGCTTTGTGAGGCAAAATTGTGGTATAAAACAAGTTTGTGGCAGCACTAATAAAATATTGTAATCTTAGAAAAGACAATAAAAAATATAGCTGAAGTAAAATAATTGCATTTGATTGATTTCAGAGACACTTATTACTTGCTCTGTTGGTGTTTTGCCACTTATAAGATGGACATTCACAGTGAAATCTCCTGGTTGGAACAAATTGTTCAGCCTTAGAGACCTGTTAAAACTTTTCAGTGGTTTTGTTACTTGGATCTTTTAAGTGCCATCTCTGTGGATTTGCTGACTACTTCCTTTGGGAGTTTTTGTTAACTCTCAAAGCAACATTTTAAAACAGGGGAAAAAAAAATATCTTTTTGAGCAGCTTTTGTTTTGTGCATTTTTGTGGCAAAATCTTTTTGATGTCCTGGATTTCAGTATCCCTACTATGTGCATTTTATTGTCAGTTGTTAGGAGACCCAGGCCGTATATATACTTCTTTCTCTTGCCTGTTGCATGAATTAAGTTGTGTCTGAGTTAAATATGCTGCAGAATCAAGAAAACAGATGCGTTTAGTCTATTTAGAAAATAAGAAAGCTTACCAAGTCAGTACTGATCCCGAGCACATTTCAGAAAATACCCAGTGCATTATATAATGGGAAAATAAACTCGCCTGCAATTTAAAGGCGAGAGCTTCAGAGCTGCGAACTGCAACACATGTCACAGTGGTACAGGAGGTTTAATGCCTGCAGTTATGTCATACAAAAGAATCAATGAGCATTTTTCACAAGTTAAGCCAGCAAAGTAAAATGGAAAAACATATGACTGGGTGACCTTTGTAGCTTGCGTGATGTCTTTTATCTGGGAATCTGAGGACTGTAAGCATTGAGCAATGAGAAAATGTTGTCAGTTGGAACTCATAGGATTTAACACAACTTGCCCAGTCAGATGAGAAATGAAGTCTATAATTAAAGTCTCTGGGTTTCCAGTCACATTTTTATTACTAGGCCAAGTTTTCTTTCTATCAAACTTAATACAAGGCTCTCCCTCACTAGTCTTGGATGATCTTTTTCCTTAAGCTAGTTGGTACCTACTCAGAATAAAAAAGAAAAGTAACTCAGGGTCCCTGGAAGACAGATCTCTTTAACATGAGCTATTTAAACCTATGCATAAATGCCCTA
This sequence comes from Ceryle rudis, assembly GCA_033439905.1. Taxonomy (NCBI): domain Eukaryota; kingdom Metazoa; phylum Chordata; class Aves; order Coraciiformes; family Cerylidae; genus Ceryle; species Ceryle rudis. The sequence goes on along the minus strand of JAAGNO010019615.1, from coordinate 33,287 downwards.
CATCAGAATGAAATTGTTTTCACTTGACTGATGGAGAGATGTACCAGATCCCTGCAATCACCAGATGAATGGTCTAATCCTCCAAAGAAAAGGGAGTGGAGTGGGGATTTGTGGTTTGGGCTACGAATCACAAATAATTAAATAGGAACAGCTGAGGGAGCTTTACACTGTAATATGGGGGCAACTGTGAGCAGTGAACTTTGATCCCTTTCCCAGGATCTCCTTATGCCAGTTTTGTGATCAGAGAAATCATGAAATAGGAGTGGATAGTGTGGAAACATTTCTAAAGGCACAGACAAAAGTAAGATGACAAGAAAGCGCCAAGAATCTCTGGGAGTATTTTGCAGGGTGACTCTCTTTTTTTTCTACTTTCTTGCCACTGAACTTATGAGTTTTAAGCCATGATCAGTAGCAGGGAATGATTTGGAAAGACTTCAGCTGTGTCTTCTGACAAAAAAAAAAAGAAGAGGGAGGAAAAAAGAGGTTTCGTTCTAGAAAGTGGTCATTTGAACTTTATCCACACACCGTTTTGCAATGGTAGCATTGGAGCTCAGACATGAGTTCTAGCACACTCATAAGTCTCACACACCACTTTGGAGATAATGGTTATAGCAGCTGAGAAATAACAGCACCTCTCTGCTCTCACAACATTCACTGAAACAGCTGAGACCTACCTCAATGAAATGTTCACCTGCATTTGTTCCTTCCCAGTCCAAACAATGGCATTAATTTCTTGTGCATTGATTTCAGCTCGTATTCCTCTCATTTTTACACTAACCCAGGTATATCAGGGTGGTCAAAACCTTTTGCAAAGACAGGCTTGTGGATTAGGGGATCCAGACGGGTTGGCACACCAGGAGCTGAAGGATCTGCAGTTTCACAGGGCTGTCAGTCCTTGTCCTACCATGTGCTGAGAATGAGGAGGTTTCATCTGGTCTGCTGCCTCTAGTCAAAGCAAACTCTTGGCCACCTAGAGCTAACCCAGTTGAGAGCACTCTATTTTCCTAGTGAGGACAAGATCGAGGTGTTTTGGTTTTATTTAAGAAAAATCCATGTTGTCATTCTTCTTGATAGCCCCCAGATTAGAGTCGATTCTGTGATTTTAAAAAATGAAATTCTCTTCTGTAGTCACAAATCTTGAAAAGGTGAGAGCACATATTGCTATTCTCAGTACTTCGGATAAATCCTGCTGGAGTATTGAGCATACTTACAGAAATTCTCTTATGGCAGTGCTGCTTGCAGTAATTGAAACCATGAGATTTTACATGGGAAAACAAGATCTTCAAGAACTGTATGTATATATCTGTACTCATGTACTTGTACCTGTGTGTTTGAAACCTGTAGCCTAAGCACTTTGGCATGGCTGAAGTTGCCAGGTGATGCAAGTCCTGTAAGTGCATTGACCCTGTTGGTGCTCTCAGGACCCTGACTCTGAGTCCTCAATGAGATGAACAACTCAACCATATTAACTTCTAAGCCCTAAGAATTTACACATGGTCTTTACTTCAGAGTCCTAAATGTTAATTTTGAACACTTGGGCTGATGAAACTGGAGTTGGGGTGCTGCGGAGCCCTTCAAACTGCTGCCAAAGTATGGTGAAGAAGCGAGTTTCTGGTAAGATTTCTGGTGGGTTCCTCCAAGCGTCTGTGCTGCGATTCTGCTGAGTCAGGGGTTTGGTGGGTAAGAAGCAGCTGCTTTGCAGGTGCTGATGTGTGTGGCTATTTACAGAATTGCCTACAAAGTTGGACAGCAGGTCTGAAGCAGATATTTGGGCCTCACATTTCAGTTTTAAATGTTTACAAGCAATAAGCTCAAAATGTCATTTCTTTTTGTCAGATGTTATTTATTATATTATAGTGTTTCTGATGGTAAATACAGTTTTCAAAGGGGCCTGAAAATGTGTATGTTCAGGCTTTGTATTGGTCAATCAAAATTAGTGTTTTTAAAGGATTTTTTTTTCTGTTTGAAATGAACATTTGATCAGTCCTATCAAAACATAAGCTGGATTTTTCAGTCTGGTGGTGAACCTCTATCAGTTGGTAATTTAGTCACACTTTCTCCTCTTGTTGCTTGTTAGTGACAGATGCCAATAATACACATGTCCTTCTGCTTGAAGCTCTAATAAATGTATTTTGGATTGTGTACAGCAATAAGAAGATTAACAATTTATATTAAAACAGAAGGTAAAGTGTATATTTTCACTTTACCCTGGAACAAACATGTATTCCACTCTTGCTTCATGATAGTATTTAAAATAAAAAGAAATGAGAAACAGAGCCTACCAAAGCCCACGGATTTCCCTTTTACTTTCTGCTGAGCTTTTGTTTTATGTTTCCCTTGGGAGTTGAACATAGATGCATTTCTGAACATGCATACATGTGAAAAATGTATGTATACATATATTAATGGAAATGCCTGTTATAATTTACCAGAAAATTCTGTGAGAGGTTTAGGGGACCTAATTCAATCTTGTGGAGAGTAGTAAGCAGTGGATACATGATAGTAAAATTACAGTAAATTAAATGAAAACTGCACCTATAAATTATATGCACTGGCGTTATGTAGTTTGGTACAACTAACTCCACGGTAAGAATTATTTTTTTTTTTCCAATATATGTAATTTTAAGAAATGAGATTAGCTCTGTGTCCTTGTGATATGTTGAAGTACATACTGAAGACAGAATGGTAGTCCACATTCTGTACTTGAACAGCTTTGGTGTGTAAGGTGTTTGGACACAAAATATTTTAGTAGGTATAATTATAGCACCTCTGTTTGCTTGTAATTGTACCAAATGTCATTTTAACCCTCTCTGAAGCAATGATGAGCAGCCCTTCACAGCACACAGGTTCCAAATGCCAAGCAGGGCTGAGCAGTCGCAACACAAAAAGTGAGAAATATATTTCCGGAGGTTACCCTGTTAGGGGTGTCGGGGAAGGTGTGAGGGGGTAAGGAGAAATAAGCAACAGTAAAACTTGATCTTCAAAAGCTGAAGTCTGCTGAAAGGGAAACTGATTGGGAGTCTTATTTGGAAAGAGCACTTTTATGTCTACCCAAATGCTAAAATAGAGGTGAGCTGAATAGAGGCTACATTAGGACCAGCTTGAAAATAAAAAAGACTGTACTAGGAGATGGAATTTTGAGTGAAAAACTGGGAATATGAATGAAGCTGAAGTTCATGACTGCTTATGTGCTTTCTATTTTGCTTTGTGAAGTTGAAGAAATATTATATCTGATTTGATAATAATTTTTATGTGCTTTTCATTTTAATGAGTCACCAAGTGGTCATGGTCTGAATTTATTTTAGAACTAGCACAAGATACACTCATTTATATAAAAGATCATTAATATAGAGATAGATGTTTGTCTTGTCTGAAATGTGATGAAGGCAGTGAATATGAGAGATTAGAGGACATTCTGAAATGATCACTTTAGAATTTTTTACAAATTAAATTTAAACAAACCCTACTAGGTAATTACTATTAGATGACTCTCTTTTCCAATCCAGCCTGCTTTGCCAACTTTCAGTTGCCCTTCCTGTGCAAAGCTAAAATCTGGGGATGTGAAATCCTTCCCTGACTAGAGGGAACAAAATGTTCTTTTCATTGACTCAGTGGGCTGGGCATCGAATGCCAATTCTCAAAAATAAGGGGATCATTGCTCTCTAAAAAGCAATTCTCTTTTAAACCCCTCAGGTTTTGTACCCAGAAATGACAGTGCTTATATTACTGATTGTACTTCAAAACTCTGGCCTTGAAACTTTCATATAAAATAGGTTAAGATTCCTTGGGGATGTTAATCAGTGACATCCTTCGTATATGTAATGCGGTACACTCCAATTAGTTTTGGAAATGGGTTATTGAGAAGCATGTTTAAACGGATTGTCTTCAAACAGTCAGTTTATTTCCATTGACACTCAATGGATAATCCCTTGTTTAATAGGGATGACAAGATCTCTTTTGCGGGACATAGATTTTGTGATTAGATAAACTAAGCTGCTTTAAATCACAAGCAGAGGTAGCCTTCTAAGATTTAGAAGTGGTTTAGCTTGGGTATTAAGATCTATGTTAAGCTACTTTTACAGTCTATGGTGTATGGGACAATTAAGATAGACCCTGTGCCCTGAAGGGTCCAACTGAGACCCTACTCGGTGTGTATATAGTATATAGGGACTGACTCTGCCCATGGACAATGACTGACCCTCCTGCGGACCTCAGCAGCTGCTAGTGGAAAATTGTACAAGGCAAAAATAAGAGGATAACTTCTTTTATTGATGCTGTGAAGGAAGCCAGGCAAAGGAAAGTATGACCACTTTGACTAAGACAGCAGTTCAGCCTCAGGACTTGACAAACTGCCATGGCAACTTCAATAGCTGACAGCAGTCAGTGCTCCTGTTCTGCTGGTGAAATTCCCCACCTGCTAGATTTCCACTCGGGACAGTAGCACGCTTACCCTTCTCACTCAGCTTTTCTCTTGCCATTTCATTTATGATTCTTGCTACCGTTTACATCAGAAGAGTTTGCTTTTCAGTTATGAATCCTTCAAGCTAAGTGCCTCCTGAGTGTTTTACAGCACACTTTAAATTAATGCTTTGGTACAGATCTTTAGACCGGTATTAGGACTAATTAGGTCTAATGCAAAAGGAGGTACCCTTCCAGCTGCATACTACCTACTCCTGTGTCACTTACCATCTTCTAAATCACCTCTATTCCCATGGAAAACCAAGCTGGTGATGCTTACCTGGAAGACTGGGACACAGCTAAATGTGCATGTGGCATATGTGTCTGGATCCTGCTTTCCATTTGATTAAGTCGCTATTGCTTGTGTGCTGAGGAAGAGGAGCCTGTGCTCCATGGGGATATGTGATTATACAGATCTATAGATCTACCCTGCAAAGGGTAGAATTTTGCCCTCTTTGATCATCCTTCTTATTGATGGGCTTGCCACAAAGGTTAAAGGGAGCTTCTTGCTTTGAAAGCTTGGAAACAGCCCATCTGACAAAGTAGTACCTTTATTTGTTAAAAGCTTTTCAAGCTTATAGACCTGGAAGAGCCCCAGTAAAATCAATGAAAAACTATCCAAGATAAACAGACTTACAGATGAATAAATGCTCACCACTATTTTTAGTCTGAGCTCACAAAATCTCTTCCTGACTGCCTGGCCTTTTTCTCTAATAAAACAGCTAATTCTCCAAATATTAATAGAGGCGTATTGGCAGATCTGGGGCTCACAGTTCTTCCTGAGCTTAAACAGAGGTAAAGCAGCTAGACAAAACCTTGTCCAAATGGGCCTGTAAGTACTTGTTTAGCAAAGTTCCCGTCTCGCCAAAGACTGATCTCTCCACAAACTCTGAGCAGTGATGCACTGGAGAAACAGTGAGCAACACTGCAGCAAATGAAAATTTTACTTGTTCACTATTGTAGCCAGCACAGGAAGGATTTCTGTACAAGCAGAAATAAACTGTCCTCTAATTTACTGGTGCAATCTTCCAGAGCACTGAGCACTCAGAGCTATAGTAAATACATGGTTTAAATGAGGTTTTGAAGACCATGGGAAGAGAGAGTGGAGAGTCTCTGGGTCAACTAGACCTCTTACTCCAAGACCGTGTTTTCTCATCTGCTTTATTGCTTAGCAGTGTATATAGGTTTGTGTTCTAGATGTGAAAAACCCCACACTCCCGTGTTTACATGTGCTGGATGTGTCTCATCTGAATGGCTGGATACACTGACATTGTGCTGAAGGTCCTCGTTCCATTCTCTTGGGTGGTTCAGGGCACAGCGTGCCGCTGGGCTTTCGTTCACTGCTCTGTCTTCCCCTTGCCCTGGGTATCAGAAAGCACAGGGTTGTTTATTTGAGTATCATTTCAAACCATGTTGCTTTGATGTGGAAAAGCCTAAGCCTGCAGAATGCAGCATAGTCAGGAGTATATATGGAAATTTTGTTCCTCTTTGAAGTGAGTATAATTTTGCCTCAAACTAACTTTCAACATATCTGCATTTGCTTGTATATCCCTTTGTACTGAAGTAATTTGATGTTCTAAGGATGCGCGAGTGTGACTTTCAGGAAAGGGACAACACCTCTTCTATGGGAGTGCTTTGAAACCATGCTCTTTGCATCTTCTGTGACCAGAGATGAGGTGTCTGAGGTACAAGCATGGTTAGGTTGCCCATGTCTGCTTTAGCCCATGAATTGCACATGGCTAGGACTTGTATGTAGGACTACCTGTTCAAGAAGAAACTGAAAATACCTTTTTGGATTTATCCAAGACTCCTGGGGTCTGTTCCTGTATTCCCCTTGTGTTCAGAATGTTAGCTTGTTGGGACTTCATTGTTCTAGAAAGGATTTTCTGGTCTGAGGCTCTTGCCCTGTGGTGTATGCCTGGTAAGTTGGCCGGGAGAAAAGAAAGTGTGAGGGGCTAACATGATGCTTACTTTTTCTGTCTTGTGAACAAGCTGCTTCTCTGCACTGTGCTGCTTTTTCTCATATCCAGGCAGTCTATATGCAGCTTTCATTAAATGGATCATTTCATGATACCTCAAGAATGTACATATTTTTAAATATCAAACCCTTTGTCAAGCTGATGTTTTTTATTTACACAACTGCTTCTCTGAAGATTATACCCCAGCTCATCCTGTGAGGATGAGTAACAGATATGGGGACCAAGAAACGAATCTCCCTTGTGCCAGGTCTCAAGTTGAGGTAACCTGCAGGGCTGCAGCGAGACAGCAGGGGGGGGTAGTAGATCAAAGACCGAAGTGACACCTCCAGCACCGCTGCAGAATTGTGGAGGGAGGGGGACAGGACTTTGGCGTGAAGCTCTGTACTGAGCTTCATGTCTGGAACAGCGTGAAGATAGCTTGGTAAAAAGTAACATGGGCTGGAAAGATGACTCTGACTGGGGATCTGTCTGATTGCCCAGGGCTGTGCTGTGGTTGGCAGCATGAGCTGGCTCCTGGAGCCTCAGGCTTTCATGGTGAGGCTATCAGCAGCCTTGTAGGGCAAGCAGTAAGTGTGCTCGGGCAAGATGTTAGGGGATGCTTAGAGATAATGCATGGGTTCGTTTCTGGGATAGGTTGTCATCATCTTGGGCAAATGGGAGCAGTTTAGAGTCAGCACAATTTCTTCCACTTATCAGCCTCTTCAAATGCATAATCATGTCAGCTTTTGCATCTTTTCTGCCATCCTATTCTTCTTCTGCATCCTATAGTGCTACGTTGCCACAATTTCCCTTTGCATTTCTGACCCGCTTCTCCATCTCACCTTATTAGCAAGCATCCCCACCATCTTAGGATCAGCAGAAGACTTCCTTAACAAAGATGTATTTTACTGAGCAGGAAACCTTGCATGAGCAGTCCAAAGCACCTGCTGCCTGGCAGAGAGGGATATTAATTGGTATGAGTTTGGTGAGGCTGCTCTCCAAGGTCTTGCACAAATTTGTGTATCAGTAAATCACAGTCATTTTCATAAATGGCTTTTAAATAGAAGTGTATTTCATATATGCAATGAGGCTTTAGCAGAAAGGTAATTCTTAAAGGCCTTTAAGTATTAATTCCACATCAGTTCATACATTTTCTCTCAGCTGCTTTAACTGTGTTATCTGCAGCAGAAGCTGGTACTGTACTGAAAAGCATAAATTGCCAACACTTTCTCCCCACCCCTTCCTCGTTCCTCTGCTTCATCGTGCCAGCCAAAGGCTCTGCACAGGGCAGCACTGATATTGGGGGAGGAGGGGTTCAGTACCTTCCCAGCTGATTTATAAACTGAGTTTCAAGTGTAGGCGTCTTACAGGGCAGGGTCACCTTCTGCCTGAGGGGGAACAGGTCTCTCCCAGTCCAGCACTGTTCTAGTAAACACTTCTCCCTTGGTGTTTACAGCTGGCTGTTGTCTTCACTGTCAGCCTGGCATGAGAGCCTGGGTGGAAGGTCAGCTTTTATTGAATTAACTACTTCAGTGAGTAACCACTTGTTACTCTGAGGGAAATCTCATCATGTAGATGAGCCCCATGCAGTTCTGGTAGCTCTGTGACTTCTTTCCTTTATCCTGTTGACAAAAAGTGCTGGAATATACTGATGACAGAACCATCTCTGTCATGGCCAAGCTTTGGTAAGGTGAGGTGCAATTTGTCATATAGATTATATGGCTGAAACTTGGTTTTGTGCTCAGTGACCTAGACAATGTTCAGCCTCAGTTTTCTAAACTGCGAATACACTTGACCCCATTTTTGCACGTACACCTTCTCTTGGTGCAAAAAACCAAATGCCAAAAGCGCAGGGCAGGAGAGGGAGAGATGTGTTCAGAACTTGGGTTTGAGATGCTGCTTGTTTCCATTGTGTTTTGGGTGGCTTTGGGTCACAAAGTTGTGCAAAGCCATTTCTGTTAAGACCAGCTGTAGGAAGACAAAGACCCAACATTTAAAATACAATTTTTCTTGGTGTGGGGTTTTTTTGTTTCATACTTCCAGGTACAGATCAGTTGTTGTAAGTCCTTACATTTCTGATATAAATATCTGCATTTTGTGGCAAGCATTATTTTGATTTTCGGTGGTCTATCACTAAACAACTGACACTGTAAAATTAAGTTCATTTTCAGTAGATGGGCTTAGAAGCGAAGGAAAGTGGTGAGAAGAGTGTTCCAATTGTGCGCGGAGACCTTTTCCCTCCTTCAGTAATGCTAAATTTCATGGATAGAGCATCACATTGCAGGGCACTGACTTGAAAACAGGGAAGATGCTTTCCAAAAACATACTTTGGGGGTTGAGAAAACACTTACTTAAGACAAAGAAAACTCTTTACTGAAGCACTAGAACTATAGAGAGAGGGATTATGCTGCAAGTCTTCAAAGGAAAAATGCTGGGCTACAGGCAACGCAGTCGGAAGCACAACAAAGGACTTCTGAGGCTTAGCAGAGGCATGCAGGAGATGGGTTGGCTTGGCTGCCTGCATGGGGTTGGGAGAAAGGCTATTGGAACAGGATTAAAACCTTTTTCTTAGTATGATTTCTGCACAGTATGCACAGCTGACTGGGAAGGCAGAGCAGGCCCAGGCTATCAGCATTTATCTCTTTCCCCAAGAGTTGCTGGGGTGAGGAGAGTGGGAGGGTTGCTGCTGAGCTGTGTGGCCAAGAGGTGCGTGCCTGGCTTTGCAGCTTTCCACAGGAGGATGCAAATGTGAGTTTAAAAGCCTTCTCATGAATTCCTTGCAGTTGCGTGAACACTTCTGCCTTCATTTAAAATCTCTGGAATGTGTAATACAATTTAGATAGTAATTTCTGTAATATGTAAAATGGAAGGCAGCACAGGGAACTCTTGCATCACTCCATTGTGGCAAAATAGATCATGAAATGAACCAAGTAGAGAGGCTAGTCTGAAGATAGTTTTCTAGGTCTTAAACCTAATGCAATTTTCGGCTTGAATGCAATTTTAAACTTGGCGTCAACAGGAGAAGTCACCTGAAACAGCACATGGGTCCTGCTCTGCAGGGCTTTTTGGAGAAAAAGCAGTTTATTGTCCTTGAAGATTGAGTTATGTGCAAAAGTGCTATCATAGGGTTATGTCAAGATGATGGTTCTGAATGTAGACTTTAAATTGTTTTCTCCCTGTAATAGATAGGTTACACAGATGTAAACTAATCCTACAGTGGTGCTGGTACTTCAATACTAAAACACCTTGGCTGGTCTGTGTGAGCATTAAAATGTCTGTCAGTAAAACGTTGTTTGAGCTTGTGAATAAAACCTGTTTTCATCAGTGTGCTGGCAGCATTCTTGAAGAAAAGATCTCTGAGCTACTATAGTTTGAGAGTTAACCCACGGGCCTAATCATGTGCTACTAAAAAATTCTTGGAACTTTTCATGGTAGGAAGTTTATTAACTCTGATGTTTGGGCTAAGTCTGCTTTGGATAATTACATTGTGGTAACATGAAGTATTATGCCATAGTGCCTTCTGTTGGCATCTCTTTTTCCTTTTCACCCTAAAATACAGTATGGAAGTCACAGTTTCTTCTACATTATTTAAAGGTACTTTGCTTGCTTCAATAAAGTTAAGGTCTGCAATTAGCATGTGCTTCTCTTACCAGATTGATGCAGTACTGCTCATCAATGCTGGGTAAGGCTGCACCATGTGTTGGGTTGAGAAATGGGCTGTTTGAGAGTGGGAGCTGCAGAGCGTGTCCCGTGGCTTTTGTTTTAGTGTCACAGCCCTCTTTGACTCTTTTTCTGAAATTAGTCATAATTAGTGCCTCTGAAATTCAGTCATGAATCTGTGTGAATGTGCTTAAGACGGAGAGGAATGTTCTTTGTTTTTCACCACTTCCCCATTTCAAGTTATAGTCTTATGACTTGCTTCACTACATCAGGTTGTGCAGTTCACTTCTCCACATCCTGCCTCTGCTGAAACATCTGTGACTGTGTTGAGGTACCTCATTCACAACAGGAACATGTGATGGTTTCTGAAAATTGATGTTTGAGTATCTGGTTATTTCTTGAGTTTGCAAAATCGAAGGCCATTTTCCACTGTGTTGTGTGATGATTTGGAGAACGACAGAATGATTTAGTGGTTTCATAGCAGGAACCCAGAGCTGCTACTTCTGTTTCTGAAAGTAATTATCTCATCTTAATTGCTAAATCCAGAGTAGCTCCAGACTATCAGCAGTCTTATGAAAGAGAGAAGACTGAGGTGGTATTTGCAGGGATTAAAACAATGTTGGAACCAATGAAAGCTACTGTTAATAATGACAGCGGTCTGTCGTGAAACAGTATATATTTGTGTATTGCATTCAGGTGCTGTTACAGGTGAAAAAATAGCATAACTTGTGTGAGCTGTCAGGGGGCAGGTAATTAAGTGTATTGTGTGGGTGACTGTCTGAACGTCCAGAGTCAGGCATGCTGCGCTCTGGAAGCTGATGAAGAATTGGATTAAGATCTTGTTTCTGTAAAAAAAACCAACAACTAGAATCACAGTAGTATTTTCTCTTCTAAGACCATTCTGGTGTGGTATTAAACATAAGACAGGCCTTGAACATCCCAAAACTTGAGGAACATTGGCTTCTCTCTTGGTTTTTGCTGGATCTGACTCGAGACAGGCACACCCAGTCTAAACAGCCCCTCTTCTTCCCCCAGTTTAGTGTTTGTGTGTGGCCTACAAATCTGCTCTGAATCAAAGGGAAAAAGTCAGATAAAATAACTGATGGAAAGCCAGAAAAGTAAAACAAGTAGAAGTATAACAAGGTTTTAAAGCAACAATAGAAGAAATACCCATGAAAAGTGTTCATCCAAGGTCTCTACTTCAGACTGTGCAACGGCTTTGGCATTCAACGTTGTCTATACTGGCAAAAAAAAAGAATTGCATGAAAAGCAAAGAAAACAAGCCTTTTATTTGCCTCAGGAGAAACAAAATCCAACTGACAGGCTGTATGAACGGATAACCGAAACCAGGGATTATGAAGGGGAGAGATAAGGAGGGCAGATTAATTTAAAAAACTATGGAAAAGGAGGAAAAGTCCAGAAGAAATGCTGATGAACATGAAGGCAAGGAAAGGTGTTTAGATGTGTCGGGGAAAACCAAAACTGAAAGGACGTTGAAGGGCTTCTGATGCAATTAGTGCGCTGTAAAATGTGTATCATTAACTTCTGCCACCTCGCTGTATCATAGTTGAAATTCAAATGACAAAGAAGTCACTTTACTTTTCTCTTGTAATCTCTGTTGAAGGGGAATGGCCACGCTGTGTTGGGCATGGGAGACCAAGCGACTAAGCAGTGTGGGTTAGAGACGTGCACATTTAATGCTCTCTGGCAAGTACAGTCTATTTGTTACTCCCTGAAGAGAAGATACTAGAATGCAGAAAGTGCAGTAATATCACAGCCTACCTACACCAAGCTAGGAAATGTATATAGAATATAAATTATAGAGTATGCCTCCAATTCTACTCTCTTGATGTACTGCATTTGAGGACCCTCTTTTAGCCTGGCCACCCAGCATCCTGTCTTTCCTTTTCTCTCTTTCTCCTTTTTTTTTTTTTTTTTTTTTTTTCCCTCCTTTAGCATCAGGCTCTTCAAAGTGAATCCTTTATCTTTCATTCCTCTACCTGCAAACAAAACGTATGGTTTTTTGGGGTGGGCAGTCCGAGTACCACAGCTTTCATGTATCACGTTAAATGCACAGATTTCCACTCCTGATTCCAGTGACTGCCTGGTACAGGTGCACCTCCAAAGCAGGTTTCGTTAGTAATCGATGACTTGCAAGCAGCCTGGAGCTGCTTTGTACATGGAGAGGCGGTTGTACCTTCAAATAGTTTTAATTATGCTTTCAAAGAAGGCTGTTGCCTGCAAAGCAGTAGGAAAGTGGCTATTGAAGGCCCATGAGGACATACACAACTAGCACAATGTCTGTCTTCTGGCCACTGCCTTCAGTGGCACCCATATGCACTGACTGCTGTGTCCTCCTAGGGGTAGGGATAATTCATGAAGGGGGCAAACGAAGATGGCTGGAGTATGCCAAAATCAAGGGGGCAAGCTCCTCTTCCCTGCAAATGCTGAAGTGGGCAGAACAAGCAAGAGCACAGGTAATCAGAGACAAAAATCTACATCCTCATAAGTCCACCTCATTCCATCAGGGACATTTCTGTTCGCTGCTGCAGATGTTTTGTCCCTGGCTTTTCTTGCTCCTGGTGATTTCTGGTCTGTGTAGCCACTCAGGAAAGTGACTTAGAGGTCAAAACATTGAGAGTACATCCAGCTGGTAAGCAGCCCCCATCAGCCACCCACCAGTATGACAGGAATTCAAACAAAACATTGTCAGGTATGGAAATAACCGGGCTATATGATGCTGAAATGAAACTTATTCGAGCACTGGGATTTTTTTACCCACCTTGAGGAAGCTAGAAGATCCCCTGAGATTTGTTTTGAAGTTGTGTTGTCATTTGTAGGGAAAGTCTTGTGTGACTAGCAGTTTGTGGCTTCATGACTTCTCAGTAGCTTTCAGGGCCTGCTTTTTGGGAACTCCCAGGCTGTGGTTCTTTCTGAGACAGCCTTGTAGAGGTAACTCCCACGGCACAGGGAGGTGTAACCTCAGCATCACAGATCAAGGAGAGAATTTGAAGAAGCCCTGTTATCCCCCTTGCAGTTTGATTTTCCCTCCCTCTTTGTCCATGAGCAGAGGCTGAAGGTCAGGGAAACTGCGGGGGGGAGCTGCAGGGTGCTGTATGGATTTAGGGTGACTGTAATCTGCAGGAAATGTAAAGAAATTTGTTGGTTATTTAAATATGGTTGTCAGGAAAGAGATGGTTGGCGGAAAACAAGCTTTCTGGTTTAATATATCTGTAGCAGAAAGTCATTTAAACAGGACTGTTTTTCCAAGTCAGGAGGTAGAATTTTTTTTTCTAATCTGGCTTTTTCACATGCAAAGAATCCTGGATTTTCAGTAGTTTCTTTCTACCTTTGGCTTCAGAGGAGAGGCAGACTTTCACTTGGCCATTTAATGTAGTGTAGGCTCTCCTGACGAAGTCCTCAGCTCACTTCAATGGACACAGCTCCTGTGAGTTAGGGGAACAGGACTACTGCACATTTGCTGGCTGAGCTTTATTTCATTGCAGAGAACCCTTCAAAATCTCCATATTTCCACAACAGGAGGGTACCCAGTGCTTTCCAGTACGGAGAAAGCTGTGTATTTAATAGATTGAAAAAATCAAGATCTAGTATGTTTCAGGAGAAACAGATCCCTTGTATGGTGTGTTTGGGGTTTTTAGCAGAACATAATGGACATCAGCTTTATTTTTCTCACAAAAATTGGAGAGAAACCATTGCCCTGTTCTGGGGCTATAAATACATTTTCTAGTAAGGTGCCTTTTAGAGCTGTTTTTTAATATCTTATGTCAGGGTGATTGCTATTTTTTTTTTTTACTCAGCCCTGGAGGTGTAATACTTAATATTGTCACAGCAAGAACTTGGATTCCACCTCAAGCTGTAGTCCAGCTTCCTTTCTTTGTATTTTATTTTGTTTAAAATCCCAATTTGTTTTGCCATGCACAGGCAATTAGTGTGACTCTTGTTAAAAATGGGGCTTGATGACTTTGTCAGGCTGGTGTAACACAGATCACCAGACTCTTCCCTTCCAGCTGTGTAAGGTGTGGGTCAGTCTCAAATCCTCAGACAAAACTTGTGACATTTACAGGGTTCACTTACATGTACAAAAATGACTCATTTAAACCCCTATCAACATGATGACTAAGGCTCTGTTAACATGCTGAAATGAGCAGGTCCTGGTCAAGCGTATTTAGATTTCATTATGAAGAGATTTCTTTTTAGAGTTCTGCCATCAGACAGTATAGTTATGGGTCTAATAGAGTGAGCACAGACGTGTGTAGTCAGATTTTTACTGAATTGGTTTATTTTGAAAAATTTGGAGAAAAAAAAAAATCTGTAAAGTCTTTGGTTATATCTTTAGCTTATGTTGTCATCGATACGTTCTCAGACATGACCACCTGAACTGACACTTCTATCTAGCAAAAAAAAAAAAGATCCTCCTAAGCACAATTTTTAACTCCGAGTTTATAAAAGCTCTCAAGAAACTGGTGCAAAATCATTGCTGCTTTTTTTTTTCTTTTGTCTACAAAAGATAAGAGGAAAAAAAAAAATCAGATTCTGACCTTTCTCTGAATATTAATATTCCAGTCAATATGGTGGCACTGTGAACTGGAGCCAAAGCTGGCAAATGGCTCCTGCATCAGCAGAGAAATAAACCAGCTCCACCTGGAGTGGAATATCTCCTTTACGAGGAAAGGCTGAGGGAGCTGCATCTCTGTAGCTTGGAGAAGAGGAGACTGAGGTGCGCCCTTCTCAGTGACATCCAATGATGGGACAAGGGGCAATGGGTGCAAGATGGAACATAGGAGGTTCCATGTAAACATAAGGAGACAATTTATGATCGCGAGGGTGATGAAACTGGAACAGGTGGCGCAGGGAAGTTGTGGAGTCTCCTTCTCTGGAGACATTCAAAACCCGCCTGGATGTGTTCCTAGGTGATCCTGCTCTGGTGGGGGGGGGAGGGTGTGGGTGTGTGTGTGTGGTGATGTGGACTTGATGATCTTTTGAGGTCCTTTCCAACCCCTAGAATTCTGTGATATCTCCAAATAGATGTGTCAGAAATCGAGTTTCAAGCCTTTTGGTACAGTCTCCACCAAACTTGTGTCTCCTGAATAGCCTCCAAGTATCTACAGACTTCGTCCTGCAACCACACTTAAGACCATCTCAGTCTTTACAGTGCTAAATTACCAACACCGTGTCCCCTCCATGGACCCATCCTGCCTCACCTGCAGATGTTGCAATAAGACAGGCTGGTGTTGTTCTGCTCCTATACAGCTCTTTCCCAGACAGTTATGACCTTCTGTAAGCCTGTTAAAATCTTTCAGAAGAACAGAATTTGTTAGATCTGCCATAAAAAAGAAAAAAAAAAGAAAAAAGAAAAAAGACGCATCCTTTGATGCCCATGCAGCTGGAAGCTTCAAAAGAAAGAAGGACATAGGAGCCAGCATACTGTTAAATGACTGCGTGATTTGAATTTTGTTCTTTTCTTCTTCAGTAGAAAATGAGGATGCAGCACTTACACCCACAAGTAGAAATGTGGAAGGGATTTGGTTTTCGGCTGCGATTAATGTTTGCCTGCAAAGGTACAGGTTTCCTGTAGACTTTGTCAAGAGGCAAACCATGCTGGGTTTTTAACACTGTACTTTAATATTTTCTATGATAAATAGTCATTGTGTGATACTTTGGTTTTATCTGCTGTATTCTGTGACTTCTAATTATTTATGTTGTATCTTACGCTGCACGCTCTCTTGTTCTGAGTACATTCTTCTTTTAAGTCCTACAGAAGTCATTAGGATTTCTCAGCAGCCACAGATCTGCACTGCAAAATTGTGCTGCTCCAAGTTTTGTTATCAGGTAGCACTTACCACGCAGATGTTCTGGGGACAGAGGGACATCAGGATGCAATGTTTTTTACATATCACCCTGCAGCTGATTGCTGCAGCAGTTGATTTGTTCTCTGGATAGAAAAAGCAGAGACAACCTTGCCATGCTTTGGTGCAATACATCATGGGGCACTTAACTGTGTTGTCCAATACAGGATTAGCATGAAAGAATTAGGAATACTAGGGAAAAGCAGGCCATGTTTTTGCCTTTTCCACTCCTCAGTGTTTCTGAAGCCCAGAACTTTTGCAAAGTGTAAGTTTCATGGCTCCTTGTGTGCTTCATTCTCTCCTTTCAGCAAGTACCCAAAGCCTTGCAAAGAGATACTTGTTTCATCACTCTCTTTTTTTTTTCCTTTTTTTTTTTTTTTTTAAGTATATTATAGTAAGAAGCTTTTTTTTCTCTCTTGTAAAATTCTTTGCTTGGAAATTACTTTGTAATAGCTTAGAATTAAAACAATGCCCTACGGCTCAGGATTTATCTAATATTGCTAATCTCATGTTTGGGAAATGCAAATAAAAAGCATCAGAAATCAGGGAGAATTGCCTTTTTCACATAAGTGGCATCAAAGTGAAGAAAAATGAGCATCTCTGAAATTAGTCTTTTTCCTGACTGTTCCTTGCAACTTGCTTGGCTGGAGTCCTGTTGTGTTTCTACAGGCTCTGGGCACTCTCAGGTGGGTTGACATCACCCTTGGCATTTCCTTCCTCTCCCTTGCTGTGTACTTGAAAGCACATGCTGTCCAGTTCACATAAAGTATCAGCAGCATGGAGTAGAGTGTGGTTTGGTCCCCCTGAGTATGAAAAGGAAAATTGCTGGGCTGGATCCTGATGTTCCATGTGTGTGACCTTCTCCTGTGGTAGGCTAGCTTCAGAGACCTTCTCTTGGAAGCTGCTGATTGTCCCTGTCAAAATCTATGGCTCACAGCCCTCCCTGAGATGTCTTCAGAATTGTTTTTGTCTCTTTCTTCCCCACATTTGGGCTTGAGCTGTCTTTGCCTGCCTCTAGCCCCTTCCCATGCTGAGACTCCCTTGGAATTATTTCCTTTCTCTTCTTTGGGTAGGAGGATAAAATGTAGGTGGTATTTTTCCTTGGAGCATTGGTGGACTTGGCAGTATTAGGTTTAATTTGGACTTGATGATCTTAAAGGTCTTTTCCAACCAAAGTGATTCTAAGATAGTATTACCGACTGGCTATAAAATCACCTGAGGGTTTGGTGCTGTGTGGGAGCTGCAGAGGTGGTGGGCAGGCAGGTCAGAGGTGTCAGGCTGCTGGTCACGCTGACCTGGAGTGGTGATCCTCACTGGGGGAACCACTGTATGTCCAAGAGTCAGTGATCCACGTAGCAGCTACCCTGGGTAGGTGCAGATTGGTGCCATGCTGCATTACACTGCCTGTCCAGCCTGGCCTTCGGGCTGTGCCATGCTCCACAGACCCTTTGGCCCCAGGATCACCTCAGCCTGCTCATGGCAGCTGTGGGCAGCTCCCACTCAGAGCCACCTGCCTGGTCTTGCCTTTATCTAACTGTGCAGCAGTGAATTCTCAAGCCGACATACTTGCTGTTTGACAGCAGAAATGATGAAGAGGGTTGTTTTCTTGTATGAAAATTAAATAGTAGCTCAAATGACCAAAAAAGAGGAACCTCTCTCCACGGATGACATCTGTGTCATGGGAAAATCTATCCAGGGTCTGTCTGAGGCTGAACAAACATGGGGTTCCCAGCATCTGAAGGGTTACAAGACTTACTTGATATATTCTCCTTTTTGTTCTATCTTATCAAACCACCTACTTTTTAAGCGGTTTGTTGCCAGGCTTTCTTGCCAAGATCCAGAAGAAGCCCTGGGCCATCTGTCTCCCCTTTCTCCCCTTTCACCCCAAGTGCAGAAAAGCTGGGCAGTAGAGTTTAAAATCATGATGCTTTCAAAGTGTGGGTGTTGTGGCATTAAAGGTGGGGTGCAGCTGGCCTTCAACACAAGAAATAGAGCCTGTAGCTGAAGTATGAGGCCAGAGTATTGTTTCCAAACACCTACACCTGATATATACCTTGATGGTGTCCTACTCCTTGTGCCATGGTCTCATTGGGAATGAAACATGGGCCAGTGGATGGGCAAGGAGTCATGGCGCACTCCAGTTGTATCCAGTGACTCCAATTGCTCTAGTGACAGCCAAGGTAGGACTGCAGATCCTCCTGCAGACTTCATCTGCTACCCAATTGTGCCCGCAGTGTTTTGGGGCTTTTTTTGTGATTGTTACCTGTTAGCTGAGAGCTTGTGGCTTTTAAGGAGTTTATATTGCTGATTGAAAAAAGGAAAAAAAAAAAAGAAAAAAAAAAAGTAATTTTGCAGGTTTGCTCTGAATTTGTGAGTGTCCACACATAAATCTCTGGTGATAAAACCTGTGTTATGGCAACAAAGCTTCACAGATTAAGTGAGGGCTGAAATGTTAGAAACTGGTATGCTGTGTCCTTTATCAATCATAACAATGAATCATTTTTTAAATAGCATCCAATGAAGTGCTGAGCTTAGGAGATTGGTCATCTTTTCCACAGAAGTTCACAAAGTGCATACAGCAATTCTTGTTCCGTTTCCAGCTATCAGTAAGATAAAAATTTGTCTGAACACTCTTTTTCTACTGTGCTCTTATTTAATCTTCTTTCACAGCCCATGTATTCACATAAATATTTCCTGGTTTGTAAGACACATAGAGATATTGGCTATTTTTAGATCTCTGCCTGCAACAAGAAAGTAAGGCCAGTGAGGTGCTTATATTGTTCCATGAAGTCACTGTCATGTTACATACAGAGGCGTGGGGAAATTTTCCTCCCCTGTGTTACTGCTTTGCATTCAGACTTTATAACGCAATATGTCCAAACTAACAGAAGAAAATATTTTGGAAAGCTATGTTGTGTCACCTTGGTAGGATTTTCTCACCAAAATAATTATCCACTTAAAGAAATTTTAGAATAAGCAACCCTAAAAAGTGCCAGTAGCTACTTTTGGGTGTCAGATTCTGGTCCATGTTTTGCAAACGTATCAAGTTTTACTCTGAGAATATTGCCAAACACTAAGACTCCAAATTTAGAACTTGGTTTTAAATGTTTAGACTTGATGAGCATTGTGCTCAATGTTTACTTAGATTTCACTGAGATTGTCTCAGTTCTGATGAGATCAGAGTTGTGCTGAAAAGCCAGTATGTAATGCCCAGCTTTACAAAGCTTTGTATCACTGACTGCTGTCTGTTTCCAAGGTATTTTACTGAAATGACTTTTTCATCTGCTTACTTGCTGCCATTTTAACATGAGTTGAAGGGTAATTAGTTGTTTTCACTTAGCAAGTTTAACTTATTTTTTTGGTCTAGGAATTATAACAACAGTAATATCATTGCCCATTTGTTTTATGACAGATTCATTGAATGCTCAGTGGCTGAGTTATGAGGCTGGAGAACAAGTACTTTATCACATGTGAATTAGACTGCTGCTTTGCAGAACACAGGGGCAATGATGTTATCACTTAATTATATACTTCTAAGGCAATCTTCCCAGCCTTCCTTGGGTAGCCTTCTGAGGCACGGGGCCAAATGTGACCTTGAGATCCGTCGCTTGAGAGCGCCACCGACTCCTGTAACGCGCTTCCAGCTCTCTGAGCTTTGTATCACTTTTAAGAAGCACAGCTGGTCCATAGCAAATAGAAGTCTCTTACTTTCATTGTGTTATTGCTAGGAGCACATAAGAAAGTGCTGTATGTTCCCAAAACTGTTATTCAACAGGAGAAAAGTAAAAGCTGAGAAGGGTTTGAATCTTCCACTTGCCTTAAAAAATCAGAATCATTTGAGTTCTGTTGTAATTACAGTATTTTGAAGGGGAACAATATTGGAAACTTGCCCTACTGACATTGAGTTAATGATGGAAAAAAATCATTCTCTAAAAAAGAAACCCATAAAGTTTTTCTAGACTATTAGCACTGTCACTTTTTAATGAAGAATTATGAACACACAGATGCACACACACTACTCCCCTTCCCCCCCAATGAATAAGCAAAAGACTGTTAAAGCTAACAGCCATGGTTAGTGGTATACAGTCACTTTCTTTTTAAGTGTCTTCCCTTAAAGTTTTGCTGCCTTTTCTGAAGATCCCCCTCCACCCCACAAATATTTGAAATAATTTTTGCATCTTGAAGGCAATGATTGCTTATACCAGATTATATATATTGCAGAATATAATAAAGACACTTCTGTTTTCAGACTAGATATAGTAAAATAATACAGCAAAATCAGTATGGGAGATGGCATATTTTCATATACATCACAGGAACAGAGTTAGTCTTAATATGCTGTGGGGGTGGTGGGAAGAAATGTCCCCCCCCACATACTTCCACCTTCTGCCAAATTGTTTCTGCTTCACCAGTCAAAATTCTCTTTAGTGTGGTGTAATAACTCAGGGTTGTGCCTGTAATGTGTACAAACACACTTGGTAGTTCACATAGTTATATAGCAATGGTGTGGAATCACGAGGACTTGACAGAGTTCATGGTGGTTCACAGTCACGAGTATGTTTTAGAAAGAAGGAAAGCTGAAGGAGAAGGATCTTGCCATAAACATATCCTGTGGTTCTTGTGTAAGGATACATCTTCAAAGGGTAAATTAACTCTTTTGGTGAAGGAACTTTATGGAAATTCCTTTTCCATAAACTGTTTTGGTGCGTTTTTGGAGCTGCACATGTCAAACCCTTCCCTACCCCTCAAGAAACTCAAAGGATGCTAAGAAGAGAGATGTGAATCTAATCAATCCCTCTTTCTGAGGGTTTGGGTACTACTCCAGCATAGCTTGACAACAGCATCAGAAACAGCTCTTTGATGGCATTTGGCACCATATCAGACTTCTACATGGAGCATTTTTGCAAGTGTATTTAATGGAGTTTTACTTGGTGGGTGCTGTTGGCCACGTTACGTGATACAACTGCGTTCTGTTCTTGAGAGCAGTGTAAGCACCACAAGCTTGACAAAGGAAAGACTGGACACTCATGTGGGATCTGCCTGGCAGATAGGCATTGACAGTGACCAGAGGGAGCAAAATATTGGTTAACAATTCCACTGAGAGCAAAAATTTTCTATAAGTGTTGTCTACTAAAATTTGTGTCTTTTAGTGGAAGACCTGGAGGACATGGGCTGTTATGTAGAGGCTGAAATCTATGGGTAGGAACAGATTTAGTAGCTGTTGTACAGTAACTGTTAGACTATAATTTATACAAATATTACACCAGGAAGAACACATCAGATGATACTTGTCCATACAAGCCCTACCTAAATCTTCTTTTAAACAATGCAAACCTGGCTGTAATTTATTCTGTTTAGTATTGTTTTGGTTTTTGCTTTGTGTTGGTGTTTTCTTCTTGTTTGTTTGGGGTTTTGTTTTGTTTTTGTTTTCATTTTTGGTTTTTTTTGTTGTTGTTGTTCCCCAAATGTTTTGGATTGCCTGGTTAATAGTACCTGAGACTCTGCAAACATCAAATATAAGCTATGCATGCCTTTTAACTGGTAAATTGATAAGGGTTTACAAACTCATTAGATGACTGCTAGCAGAATTTTCAACAACTGCGTTCTAGTTTGAATTCTTTCTGCTGCAAGGAATTAACTTGAAAGGAATTCAGGAAAAAAAAAACCCAAAACATTTTCATCTTATTTAATTCCTGGAATACTCTTATCTGGTGGTTACTCTACTCAGTTTATACCCCACTTTATATTCTTATAAGCTATATGGTCTTTCTGACTTTAAAGAATAAACTTCAAGGGAGAAAGTTATTTAAAATGGTATGGTTGTAGAGGTGCTCAAAACTATGAGCTTGCTGGAAGCTTCAGTATTTCTTTATCCTCCTCAAAATAAATAAAGTGGAATGCAGAAAAGCCTTAATTGGGTATTCAAGTGGAGTACTAAACTGAAGGATACAAGCAATGCAATGCGGAACTTAAAAAAATTACTAATTTAAGTGACTGTTGCTCCTATCACCTCTAACAAGTTCTGTTTTTTCATGCTAAAAATGAAAACAAGCCACAAAACAGTCTGTCATCAATGACTGCTGGCACAAAATGTATGAGGAGAGAGATGTTTAGGAACCCATTAATGATAGTAAATTCCATCTCAGGATGTTAAAAGGTTAAATGCTTGTGCACGCAGCATCACATAAGGTCAGTGGCCTGGAAAGGGTAGAAGTTAGGGCTTTTGATAGGGCTCCTTTCACTCTCTTTCCTGCTTGGTACTACCTTCTATTCAGGTGGACCTTGTACAAACGGAGCATGATGGAAAATACAGTGAAAGGGTAACAGGTAACAAAACTGAGACTCCTTATTATATTTTATGTACTGCTTCAGTATCACTATGAAGACTTTTTTTAACAAAGCTTTTTTTTTTTTTCTGTCTTATAGATCAGGTTCTTTTTCTAACCAAAACTGTTACTTCATTCTCAAAGTAACTAAGTTCAGTTTATGTAAAGTGGTAAAATCTGAAACTTTTAATAGTAATAAAAAAAGTTCAGGTTTGCTTTTCTTTATTAGATGATAAATTTATTACACTCTTTAGTCTGTAAACTGGGTCTGCAGATTGATGTTGCCAACACGCGTGACAACTCAATAGCAATCTTCC
Organism: Ceryle rudis; assembly: GCA_033439905.1. Classification (NCBI taxonomy): domain Eukaryota; kingdom Metazoa; phylum Chordata; class Aves; order Coraciiformes; family Cerylidae; genus Ceryle; species Ceryle rudis. The sequence continues at coordinate 10,701 of JAAGNO010019615.1, read as the reverse complement.
ATTTTCTAAAGCAAATAAAACATCATTCCTCCATAATCTTAGTATTCCCAAATTCATATGTTTAAGATAATATTGGCCATTCAGGCACATTGTCACCTCTGCTGATCAGCTTGTGCTTGGCTGATTGCTTCCTATTTCCTCCAAGTCATGTCTCAAGGTCCTGGCCTTAGAAGCCAACCCAAAGTGGTTCAGAGATGTAACTGTTGTGCTGAGGCAGACTCCAGAGGACAATGCTGGGTGCTGAGGGACACATCCCAATCCTTCACCAAGGAAAGTGACACTTCTGTGTTGAATATGCTTAGAGACTGGAGCTTGCACAGTGTCTGAAAGATCACACAAAAAAAATTTGTTGTTGTTGTGAAGACCTTCACAAAGAAGCTTCAGTACATGACAGTCTCTCTCTGCTGCTATTGTAATAATTTTTAAGTTTCCTAATTTCTGGGAACAAGTATGTGTTTTGTGTTGTCATATATATCAGGATGCTAATATTGCCTTACAAGAGAACCTCTCTTTTTCTTGTTAATTAGGAATAAACAATTCCAGAAATGCTTTAAGTTATCCAGCAATTAAGCAGCAAAATATTTTTCTTTCTAGCACTTATTCTTAGAAGCTAGAGAGCTTGGAAAGCTGAAGATGGCCATTAATCTTCTCTGTTACTTGCAAAAGACATTGTAGCTCCTCTTCTCATTCCTTCCCCCCCCACCAACCCCACCACCCCTTTGCCCAGTTTGGTCTTTTTCTGTAGAACTGGATGATGGTGTTTTCATTTTACTTCTTTTGGACTGGAGTGCTGATGCTGTTCTTTGAGACTTAGCGAACTGACGGATATGTCGTGCTGACGATAGCATTTCTCTTCAGATCACATCCCTTCATTTCTATGGAGAAAAGTGTTTTCTGTGGAAAGATATTTGTCCAATACTTCCAAGGCCTCTGTCTCTACTTTTTAGCTACTGCTTGGGTTTTAGGGTATGTTTTGTATCACTGGTCAAAAGAATCATTGAAAATACTAAATCACCACTTGAAGGTAAAATGGTTGGTCGTGGGTCATTTTGGTTTGGGTTTTTTTTTTTTTTTTAATAGTATTCCAATTGGCAAAGCTCCAGTTCCAGAGCCTATACTTCTCTCTGGCATCCAGTCCACAGAAGAAGTGTCCTTGAATGGGCTGGTGTGATTTAGCTAGTATAAACTATACTAGTCAGCTTTCTCAAAGTGAAGCAAAATGTTTATGGCAGCCTGCTGAGAGGACACTTTCAAATCCTGTTAAGACCTTATGGCACAGTACTGCTGGCCACCTAAGTAAAAATTTGACAGAACAGCTCAGTTGATTATTTTCTGGGGATTAGTATTGTATCCCTGATGATTTAACATAAATGCACTTGAGAAACCTATGGTATTTGAGAGGTGGTTGGGCTCAGTCTTTGCAAGGCTAGGATTATGTTGATGTGATAGCTGAAGACGCTCTGGTTATCAGTGGAATCAGGGACAATTTTGGAATGGTAATTTACATTGTCTCGAGTCCCTTCAGTGAATCTTGTAGTACATATGCCTGCTTTTGAACTTTGCCTTACTTTTCTTCTGGTTTAGATAAGCTCCCCACTGTGCACGCTAAAAAGGTAAGTCAGGAACTGGAAATAGTATGGCGAAATGCACATGACCACTTTCAGTGTCAGGGATGGAGATTCATACAGATGGGGTGGGGAGAGAGGGTTAAGATCTGGATGTATCTGCCCTATAGTTAAGAAGAAGAGCAAGCCTGAAAAACCTGTGTGCAGCTCCAGCACAGGCTGCATCATCCCCATAGGGCACATGATGGTTTATGACCACACTGTGATTTCCCAGCTGGCTGCAATCTGCTTGTGCATGTACCTAAAAGCACTTACTCTTGTTGCTTTTTGGCAGCTCCCATCTAAGATCCGTCTCCTTAAAGATATTTGATCTGTTTGGCAGATCAAACACATCAGCGCCTACCTACCTGCACATGATAGCCGTGGCTATTTTAGCACACAGCCAAGGGAGCAGTGGGAATGGTGCCTCACCCTAACAGTGAGGGTTAACAGCTGGAGTAAGTACCACAGATGTGGGAGGTGCACTGTGCAGGAGAAGGGCTAAAACTTACCCCTTGGCACAAAGTATTACCATGGTAAGGTTAGGAAATTAGAAGGAGCCTTCTGAGAACTTGAACTTGGAGAAACTGTTTCAGCCATAATTTCAATAGATATTAAGCAAGGGTAGAAAAAAAACCAGTGACCCCTGGCACCCTCTGGGAGTCATTGGATATCCTTAGCACCAGGTTGTGTCTGTAATAAAAGTCCTAGCTGTGCAGCTAATATGTTTCCTCCTGAGCTGCTTTGAAGTTTTGTTCTTGCTCACAGGCACAGGACAGGGATCTGTCACACGTACTTGTTCTAGACTTTATCATTCATCTAAATGTATTCAGGATGAAGTATCTTCTTCATTCTTCTGCTTGTGAGCATCCTGATCTTTGACCTGGAGACCTTCATTGTGTATGGAGAGCAAACCTGCTCACTACAAAAACTTCGATGCCGATAGAGGGTCTAACATCAACTCATGGCGATGGAATTGGCATTTAGTTTGGGTCACTGCATTACCTGTTCGTGTCTTTTCAAATACATTGTAAGCAAAACCTCCTTGATTAAAGCCAACCATGCTGTTGCAGAAAAATTATTCAGAGGCTAAAGAATGATTTGTTCTAGCTCCTTGGACAGCCCCTGTACACAGTCTCCCTGTTGGGTAAGGTAAGTTGCGGTTGTGCGAGGTCGTCTTGCACTGCTAGTGCCTTTGCGGCCTCGCCTTTGAACTGTGCACAGAGTGAGTCCAACATTTGACATAGCTGCTGTTATTGGTTTAAAACCAGCTAGCATTTAGGTTTTGTCTTTATGAAAGGCAACCCAGAAGCCAGACTGCTACTATTAATAACAGATGTGATCTACCTCTGGCACATTTCAGGGATTCAGTTCACTAATCCGTTACATTACGCTCTCTTATGTTGCATTATTCTGCAAGTGGAAGAGTAAAGATGCAATTTACATTGGATTTGCTTAAATACAGGGAGTTTGACTTGAATGAATTTAATATATATATAAATGTATGTAGTGTGAGATACAGGGCTGTATAGAAAAATATAGTGGGAGATAGATATCTATCTTGTTTTAATTTGCAAAGCAATCTTTAGTAAAGATCAGGAAAGCATTCTTCTAGGTGTACAAAAGCAATGTGATTTTCCCCTAGGGCAATGTGCAGAGAAGGTGACTTCAAAGCAGTGGTGGGACTTCAGCACTCACAGATAGCTGCCAGGTGAGCATCTATTAGAGCAGCTTTAATGCATATGTTTCAAATTTAAAATAAAACGGGGGTGTGTGGTGTTTTGGGATTTTTTTTTTATTTGTTTGATTTTTGTATTTATTTTCCCATTTTGGAAAAATTAGATTGTACTCAGGACTGATTATCACACACATGCTTTGAAGGCCTTTGCTGTACTTGCTCTTTACAAGGGCTGAAGCTCCAGAAGAAAATGGATGATCTTGGCAAGGTAGAGAACTTGTGAGGCAGAGTTTATAGTGCTGATAAGGTGCCCTCCTGCATTCCTTCCTGTCTTGTGAACGATTTGAGAATGTATTGGATAGGTAGAGAGAGGAGACTATTTTTGTTTTCACTTAAAATTTTTAGGCACACTGTTTTATCCCATATTAAAATGTTGTCCTTTCAAAACATAATCAAAGATGGGAATGTTTTATTCATAGCTGGGGCACAATTTAGGGTCAAAAGGGACCATTATGTTCATCTTATGTAGCCTCATTCATAATTATTATTTGCTGTTGTGGGGAGGGGAAAAAAAAAAAAAGAAAGGCAAGCTGTAGTTTCAGAAAGACCAATATAAGCCAAACACATATTAAACTCATTTTATGAATACTGTGTGAAATACTTTCAGAAAGCTGAAAACATGAATGTACTCTGTCCTGGACTTCATTACAAAAAATATTATAAGTGAGTCTTGACTTTTTGTCAAGATTTTATCAGAATTGTGTATAAAATAATCAAAGGGGTATGAAAGCAGGAGAAGACAATTTCAGCTCCTTTTAGCTGCTAATATTTTAGGCTTTCTTTAAACATCAAGCTATATAAAAAGGTAAGATTGTATATCCATTTGGGCCAAAAAGAGAAGAATGTAAGGTTTGTGTGATCTGAACTGATGCTGAATCATAACACTGGTTGTAGCTCATTCTAAACACTGTGCAGAGTCATATTTCTCTGAGGAAGAGTATTTCTGACTTGCAAGATGTTGAAGATTTCTGCTACTAAATGCTTGCTATAAAATTTATCTGTTTATATGTTGTTTTCACCAGGAAAATGTTAAACAATTGTCCATCCAAAATTCTTAATACCTTACCCTATAACTATTGCTTTATATACCATCAAATACAATGAAATGTGTATTCATAGTAATACCAAAAGTGCCTAAAGATAATTCTTAAGTGTATCACGTGCACATAATGTCAAGTAGCTTAGATTAAATTTACATGTATGCGGTACAATAAATCAAGTAATTCAGTGTTGCTATATAAAACTAGGGTAAAGAATTATTCTAGGCCGTTATCTTCTTTTCTGCTGTTTTCAGTGAGCTGACTGTCATTAGGCAAGCCATCTTTCATCCTACTTTCATTCAGTTCAGTGTTAGGATGCCTCTTGACAGGTAGCTCAAAATGTGAGTCCCTTTTTTCTTACAGATGGTTTCCACCTTCTCTTTTACAAAGGCACACCTGATCGGTCTCTGGCCTGCATTTGTTTGTGCAGTTACCTCAGCCAGAGATAGATCCCTGGCAACCTGCAAATCCCTTCTTTCCTGAGTTGTGTCTGGTGAAATTATTGAAATCCTGACAGCTGTAAGCCTGAACCAAAGCCTCTTGCAAATGGTGTAGGGATTGGGAAATGTAGGACTGGGATGTGTATCCTAGATATAGCAGTTCAAAAACAGACTGGTTTATCTCCTGACTGTAACTCTATAATTTAAACCCAAGTTGTATGTCCAGCTTTAATTATCCCAAATACAATCCATTATAAATCATATAGATATAAGGTTAAATGATGTAATTTAAGATATGAGTCAAAGGAAATCTGAGGTTAAAAGGCACTGTAAATGGTTTCACAGAGCCTTAATTCTGCTCTTTGGTGGCAACAGAAATAACCCCAATGTTTTTGTAATACAGCAAGTGCAGTGATCCTTTAAAGAACTTGCAAGCAAAGGTGCACGGTAAACCAATTGCCCTGTATCCCTGTGCACAGGTGTCTGTGGAAAGGGAAGCTTCTGGGATCATTCTACTTACACAAATAGCATCATCATCATCATCCAGCATTCAGGACAATAAGTGTGAACTGGTATACACAGCATTGAACATGCTTATAAAATCTCCACATTAAATAGTAAGTAGTTCTGTACATTATGCTATCTACGTCTATCTTTTCAGCAGTTCTCCAGCCTGAAATTAATCTTCTTTTCAATGTCATCCCAAGATTTATTTTGTGAGTGTGTATATTTGTGTATGTGGGCACACAGTTAAAGAAAACATTTCCCTCACTGGAAATTAAACTATTGAATACTTTCAAAATGTATAGTCAAGTGTCTGAAAAGCAGAGTGATTTGTTTTGACTTAGTTATTAGAGGAATTGATAGAGTGCAAGTGAAGCATTTTATCTTAAGCAGTTTCTTTAGTGTTGAAATGTGATTGAAGTACAACTCATTGCACTTGAATTCTGCATCCAGATGTTAACTAGAATTGGAATTAGCCTTTTATGGTGGTTTTTTGACATTGCTGGAGAGCAGGGGGAATGGATTTTTTGTTTATTTATTAAATCTGTTTTTCCTCTGGACACCTACACGGAGACATTCTGACGAGCTTCACTACTGCAGCAGCATTCTGAGGCACTGAAAATATGCATCGGTCTAGGAAACAAGTGAAGATAAACTCACTGGCATCAAGTTAGTCGGGAACTAAGCTAGAAGGTCCATGCACAGTTCAGCATCCTTGTCGTGTCTGTTTCTAATGGCTGAAGTGACATAGACCAAGGAGCAGAGGAAACAGAGCAGGGTAAAGCAGTGAAAAGGAATGGACTGGAGAGTATGGTACACTGCTTGTACTTTCTTTGGCAAATTATTTGCATCATCTGTAAAACAGTTTAGTTAGATGAGAAAGTACACAGACAGCTGAGAGATCACTTGAATCTTTCATGGAAAGATTGGAAATGCAGGACAAAAAAGGGATCTCAAGGACTATTGCGTAAAGTTTCTTGTCATCAGAGGCTCTGTCACTTAATCCTTTCTAATCCCATAATTAGTTTTCTTTTGTATTTAGAGGTTTCATTTTCCCACTAATTTGCTTAATTCATTGTTTGTCTCCCTGTCCCTGACACATTTATTATCATCCTTTTAATATCATAAGTACATTTTGGCTGTAATTGGCATTGGGCTGCTGAGGTTTATCCTCAAAGATCAACAGTTAATTTTTATTCAGCATTTTCATTTCTGTGTCATAGAAGTCATTGCTGGGAAGTATATAGAGAAGAGTTCTGATGTGAAATGGAAAAACTGATTCAAATAGGAGTTCTTTGTGCTCTGTAAATTAAGTTCTGTATATTCTGAAGTAATTCTGTTTATGATATCTACCATGTGATGTGCTGAATTGCTTTAGAGAAAATTTAATTTATGATATTTTCTCTTGATACTTAGAGCTTGTATATTATCAGTTTATCAGTTACTGCTTCATCACCGCCAAAAAGATGAGTGTACTTTCCTCTCTTATTCTGTTGGCTGTCATTTTAAGGGCACTTAACCACAAAGCTAAAATGTGTAAGACAGTATCTAGAAAACCTTCTGGTTTTCCACTTAGCAGAATTAACTGGCCCTTGATAACAAGCACTGCAGTCACACCCATAGCAGCACAGGGGAGGAAGCTGCCTGCAGCAGAAAATGAAGCTACTTGTGACTATGGTTTGTCCCTTTGTCATGGGTCAGGGATGCTGCCAAGACTGGAATCACAGATACTGCAGTAACATCTCTTTTCTGATTACTGAGCTGCTGTTGAGCAGTGTTTGTGAGACATTGTTTCCACTTGTGTTCACTATTTTGGGGAGCAAAGATAATTTCCTTTGTGGCTTTTTGGTTTGGTTTTTTGTTTTTTGGTTTGGTTTTTTTTTTTTTTTTTTTTTTGATACTTGAAATTTAAAATTACTTCCTGGCTGCTTTTCTACTCAGCCTGTACTGATTTCAATATTGTAGTGAATTCAGAGTATGAGCAGAAAAATATCCCTACTGAAAGCGCTTTTTTTTTGTTGTTGTTCTTCCGTCAGTGAGCAGAGAGGTGCTAATTATTTGATGATGGCTGGTAGGATGATTTTCAAAAGGAACAAAATATCTCAGGAAAATGTCCACCAGTAAGGAAAGAAAGGAAAGAAACAAGGAAGTGAGGCTGATGCATGGTTTAGAAGGGTAAACCATAATCTGAACTGGCAGAGGCAAGGTCAGATGTCTCTGCTTAGCGATGTCCTAATTAGTAAAGCTACTGATGAACTATGAGAGCAATACTGCCAGTCTCATGTTAATCACAAGAACCGAACTCATTTAATTGGATTATGTTTTGCCACTTTGCAAATCCTAATTGTACAAAGACACTATTTAGCAGCAAGTGTGCTTTAACTCTACAAAAGATATTTTTTTCTCTGTTGTACTATTCTTCATTAAAGTATCTGTCAAGAAGTATGCTTCTGCTCAAGTGAGGTGGCTTAAATGACAATAGCTATTGAGATTTTAGTTTTTTTTTAAATCTTAAATCAATATTTACTGGTAAAATATGGTTAACCGAGTGTTTTTACAGTTTCTAAAGAGGTGAGATGTAAATGGAAGAATGTTGTCACAAGGTAATTTCAGAAAAAAGAAAGAAGAGTAAAATTATTGATTGCAAAGCAGGGAGAGATTGATTGTATGGCAGTGGTTGTAAGATACTCTTCTGTTAGTTCAAATGTGTGATATAGATTTATCCATTTTGTTACGGAGTTTGTGCAGAAGTGATTACTGCACCATTACTATTTGTATTCTCTTTGGGCTATAAAATAAACTGTCTGATTTGGATTTGTTAAGGTAAGGGACCTAAGACTCACAGATTCCACTGTGTCATTCAGCAAATTGGGCTACCTCCTCCATAAGGCTGTGTTATGAAACATTATCATCTTATCTCTTTATGTTGTCCATTTTTTGTGACATTCAAGTATCAGAGAAAGTTTAGTGCACTTTGTCTCTTCTGGGTTCGTGAGCTGGCTTTCTCTCTTGCTTTTGCTTTATCTGTGTATTTTGAATTCCAATTTCTGATTGTCCTGCCCAGCATCTTTTACATGGCAGCTAGCCCAGGGACAGGCTGTGAGTTTTCTCTTCTTGATGCTGAATAAAGTAATTTGGAGGCTATTCCCAGTGTCTGCACTATAGAGGAGATGTAATATTCCTGACAGCCAACATGAAATCTTGTCTTTCAAATTATTGCAATTGTTTGTTCAAACAAATGTCCTACCTAGTTGTTGCCACCTGCAGGGTGGCTGAGTTGGAGTTGTTATTTTTCTATTTCCTTTTCAGTTTTATTTGCTCATGTTAAGACTGTTTGGTCATAAATGTTTGGGTCTGTGGGGTGGGCTGATTAAAAGCTGCAAGTATTGGCCTAAACTGTCTCCCACTGAAACCAGCATTGAAGCTCCCATAATGGCACCGGTGGGAGCAGCCACACTGCCTGGTAAACCGTGCTGGTGCAGCTTCTCCCACAATCACTTCTCTAGGAAGTGACTAACTTGTGCAATGCACCAGTGAGAAGAGTTCCCTTGAAGAACTATAGGCATGTACACCTAGTGCTGAACCAAAACTGATTAGTTCAGCTCATCAACACCATTTAATTGTGCTCATATGATTTTAAGGAAACTTCTGTGCAGTTCTTGCTGTGTCATTTGGCGCCCCAAGTTCCTTGGCACTTGTCTGGATGTCCGTAATGCAATACAGCGTGAACCTGCTGCAGAAAGCCAGGTTTCATCACTTCCATACATGTTTGCTCTTGGATGGCAACTATATGTTTACTTCCACAAAAGGCAAATATTTTTTCTTTTCCAGAAACAAAAATGAAGTTGACAGCTGCTGTAGACAGCAGCTCTAGTAGGCTTCTTCTGTTCTTAGTACTATCCAAATCTATTTTTTTTATTTTTTATTTTTCATACACAAACCCCAGAATTCCTCCCTCAGATCTACAAAAAGGACATTAGTGGATTGTGAATATTTATGAAAGAAAAAGAGCAACAGTCAGCAGGTAGAGAACTACAAAAAGACTTCTGTTTCATTCCTGTACCTGGTCAACATATGTCTCGTTTTTTCCAAAAGAAAATAGGTTCTATGAGTTCAAAAAGTTTCTTTTCTATTTTAAAACAAAATTATTAAAAAATAATCTGAGGATTTTTCAAGAACAACAGGTATTGAAAGAGTTCTGTATAAACCAAATAAAAATTAGTATAACAAACAACAACAACAAAATTCCATCAGTTCCTTTATTAAAGGCTTAGCTTCACTCTTCATCATCGTTGAAGAAGATTTTTCATTGCGGTTCTTTTTCTATAAAGGCAGTGGCCCTATACACACGTGCCTGCTGGTTCTTTGGTTCCTCTTTACTCTGGTCCTTGCTCACTGAGCTACTTCTAATGGCATTGTCCATCCTTTTGCTGCTGGAGATCTATAGCCTTAGACACATACCTAACTGTACCCACCAAGTGATTTGAGCTAAACCAGGTATCAGTTTGGTGTGGTAAGCCATCCGCATCTAATGGAGGGGTTTAGCTGTTGCCTTACTGTCTGCTGTCCCAATTATAAATCCCCTCACTCCTCAGGCAGCTACTGGGCACCTGTGTTAAGTTGCATTTTCTTCTCTTCCGGTATCTACCCTTAATTTTTCATTGCATATTACAAATCTAATCCAGTCCGTAATATTTCAAAAGAATTTTTCACTGAAACATTTGAAAGGCTTTACAAAACTAGATGTGAGGAATAGCCATGAGAGGTAATAATTGAATGATGTCAGTGACTTTGTACCTCCTTTTCTGTGTTTGTGGTTTTTAGTTTGTTTGTTTTTGTTTGTTTATTTTTTTGTTTGTTTTTCTTGTTATAGTCAGCTTGCTATTTCTAGGGAAGGTTTCCACAAAAACAATGTGTGGGTTTTGGTCTCTGAGAATGAAGTGCAATAGAGCCAAGTGTGATTGCTCTTTGTAGATTGCTCCATAGCTATGGTCTTGCTTTTGCAAATGATCTGTCATCAGATGATGGACATCTGATCATCTCCAGTTGTGGGATCAAAGAGATATATGATGGCATGTCTGAAATGCAGTGAAATACTGCTTTTGCATTATTGATGAGCAAAAATTCCAGAGTAATCTCCTCAAATCCCTTCCTGAAGTGAGGAATTAAAAAAAAAAAAAGTTTTAAACTTTTAAAATATATATTTGTATATTGTAATACTGCTTATAAAATCTTCTGGCATTTTGAGAACTGGCCAGTCTCAAGGAAATTTGAGTCTACATATACCAGATGAGACCAGCTGTGAATCCAGTGGGCAGATGGGGGGGAAACTGCTACTGCTGACATCAGTTCCATCCTCAAATGTAGAGCGGGGT
>JAAGNO010019614.1:28472-44845 GCA_033439905.1 Ceryle rudis | reverse complement strand
GGGTTGGACTAGATGACCTTGAAGGGTCCCTTCCAACCCAAACCATTCTGTGATAAGCCTTCAACAGGGCTGCTGTGGGCTCTGAAAATAAGATACAGTCCTATCTCCTGGCACTACTATTAATCGTGTAAACAGCACAAGAATATATTAAAAGTCCGCTGTTTTTCAAATTACTTTCGAGGCCAAGCAGAAGTGAGAAAGAAAAGAAAGTGAGATAGATAGGAGCAGGTAAAAGTCACAATATGAGTCCCTCGATTTAAAGCTCGACAACAACTCTAGCCAATAAGCACAGAATAACTCTCACCTGGTTTTCAGTCTGGTTGATTCCAATAAGAAAGACGAGCTCCGAGAAGAAAAGGGCAGCCACCAGGTTTTTGTGGATACTGTGCAAGTTGGAACGTAGTGTGCGGATCAGGACCAGCAGGATGAAGGTGATCAGCAAAGCCACCAGCGAGATGGATACGGTTGTGTAAGTGACGATCTTCAGAGGAAGCACCTCCCCGTTCTGTAAAAAGACAGATTGACAGGACCTCTCTCAGGTTTTCCTTCCCTTTCCTTCAGTCAAATCTACTACTTGAATTGTCAATGGTTTCATGACCACTGAGCCAACGTAGAGATTTGCTTTAGGACCAACGGAAGTGGATGGTGCCATCTCTTAAGTCACTCGGTATGTTGAGTGTTTATGAGCAGACCTGGAGGGTGCCCTGACTGGGTAAGAAGCTCCTCTCAGCAGACCCAGCGGTGGGTGCTGTCAGGCAGGGGGCAATGCACTCCTGACACACCGCCACATGGGACCGATCTGCTGACGATGCTCTGAGTCGTGCTCAAAGCTCAAGCTCAAGCTCTGAATCAAAGCCCTTGAAAACCAAAGCCCTGGAAAATCACGAGCCTGCCACCACCCACCTCTCGTTTTGAAATGTCCATCAGGACGGCAAAGCTGGTTATGTGGTTGCACTGGCAGGCGATATGGCTCTGGTTTCTGGAAAACAACTCACACCCTCTGGAGGACCAGGCACCTGTCCCGCCAACCCTGCAGGAAAAAAAATGGTATTTCTGAGAGCCATCCTCTGATCTCCCCTCACGTCCTGCTGCTATTGCTCTCTGGGGCAGCTCGTGCTGTACAACCAGAGAGGACTGTCAGTACCAAGACACAAATACTTGTACTTCACCTGCGTGGAAGAGCATCATAACTTAAAAAGCCTTTAGTCGAAGTAGCCTATGACAGGATAGCTGGCTTTGCTGTCTGAATTTTGTGGTCTTGTAACAACGTTTTGAGTTTAAAAAAACCAAATAAGAAAATTGCTTTTGGGTCAGTGACCACACAAGCAACGTGGGGAAGCGATTGCACAGAGCAAACTGGATGTAACAAAGATAAAAAACACCAAACCCAGATTCCCCTGCATCTCGACAGCACTTGTAGAGCTCTTACGTGAAATACGCTTCAGCAATAATATTTTCATTCCACTGTTCCTCTGAAAAGTACACAAGAAAGGTCTGAAAAGTACAGGAGAAAGGTTAAAACTAGGAAATAATTTTCTGTCAGGAGATCTCCTGTATTAACACTGTGGAGGAACCGCTCCCTTAAAAACTCCACTGACTTCAGAAATTATTTTCTATCATTATTAATTATTCTGTTCTGAAGTTAATGAGTAATAAAAATAGTCTTGTAGTTACTGAAAGAGTTTTTAATTAGATATGACAGGACGTATTTTTCATTCAACGGTAAAACGTGCGTTAAACAATTTTAACATCACTTTCTCTTGAGAAGTACTCACTTTTCAAAGCCTTTTCCATTACATGCAGTTTAAGAGCTGCTTTTTAACTGCGGCTGCAGGAAGAGGTAACAGACAACAATGCCACTGAAGCTGCCAGCAAATAGCTAATAGATGAATCACTTTGCAGCTAATGAGTTATTCAAGCCCATACGATGGTTAAAAATCTACGAAAAAAGGACTTGCCATTCCCTCATAATTGGCAGAATCATCTGTACACACAAGGGAGCAGTTTATTATTGCAAACACAACAGATTTCTGTTGCCTCTTCAATCCTTTCAATGATATAATCTCCTGAAGCTTTCGACTAGGAGGCAAACATTTCCTAGGTTAGTTTGCTCTTTGATTTCCAGCACTGAATAATGCCTCTTAATGGGTTATTCCATAGGTTTCCTAGAGTTTTTGGGTTATTAGGAAACAAGTAACAGCTATTCCTCTTAGTTTGGGCAGATAATAATCATCTTTTCACTATATATCTGGTTTTAAGGTTGAACACTGCATTGTATATGTAACAAGTACAGGACTGTGAAATCATACAGAGCACGCATGTTAACTCTCAGTGTATTTTCTTTCCTTTTACCCACACTCGCCATGTATCTCCAGCAGGACTGTGTTGTTTCCACGATGCCATAAACCCAGCGAAACACTTATGAGCCTGTCCAGTTCTTAACCTTTTCCACATTTTCAAGAAAAGTGGCTGTATCTTTAACTTCACTGAATACAAAAGACCCGAGTGAGCCATTTTCAGAATATGTCATCTTTTCCTTGACATTTCTCTCCTAGAGACTCAAAATACTCTCTCCTTATGTTCTGCTTCTGTATTACGATTGCTTCCTAACAACTGGAAGAGGTCTAAGGTCCCAAAGAAGGTATTTCCTCTCCCTCCAATTTTTCACTAAAACAAATGAAACCAAATCCATAATAGCTGATGGAATGAAAGTGCTTATTTTCAGTGCAGCTGTCTTTGGGTTGACTTTTGATTCAAAAGATTGAGATTCCGAAATTTACGAGCTTTACTCCTGTGATTTTATTTGCAAAACCTCAATCCTCTTTTTTACCAGTATGAAGATTTGGATGTTCTGCACTGGCAGCTGGCTGAGGCATCAAGGGTGAGTGCCTGCTTGCCATGGACTCTGTCCATAGTCGCTGGAGTCATCAGAAGATTCAGTCCATGGAAGAACTGAATCCCCTGGACATGCCCTCCTAAAAAGAGGACATGGGGCAATGAGAGTCCTGAGTTAGGGACCTCAGGATGAGCCATGAATTCAGGTGCTGGAGTCAGACTGTGCTCCTTCGGATATACAGCTCTGGGCAAAAAGCCTGAGCAAATACAAGGAGATTGTGAGGTTTATTATTGCTGGGTGAAAATGAACTCTGCAGAAAGACACGATGGCACTGTGTTTATTAGGAACTGTGTGGCTAATCTTTTGTTTGAGGAGTTATGACGAGTATTTTCATTTTTCTCAGGTTGGTGGGAAATGACTACAGGGCTCTACTCCACCAGAAAATAGCTGCCAGTTGAATCAACTGAGAAAAAAGGGGTTTCCTCCAGAATTATCCTCCTGGGCAAAACTTCTCTGCTACTGAGACAGTTGCCACGTGCAGCCCTGAAGCAAGCAGGAGACGTACATGATAGAGTGATTCCAGAAGACGCAGACAGGCTTCGTTCTCTCCTCCGTTTCCAGCATGGCATACTCCACTATGAGGGGCTTTTCCACCAGGTTGGGAGGAAGCCTCCCGTCGCTGTGAATGGCTGTGCTCACTACAGGCGTGTTAATAATAGGGCGGTTTGGCAATCTGCAGAAGGAGAAAAATTGCACAGTGATCTAAACTTTAAAAAACTTCGGTAGGTTCTGAAAAGAAAAGATTTTCAGCCGCTTGCACTCAGAAAGTGAAGCAGATGCACCATCGGCCTTCCACACAGCTGTGTTTCCAAAAGCTGCCGGCACTATGGACATGGTGGTTGTCCCACAGCGTGCCAGAGAAGGACAAGACACAGTGCTTGCCATGACAACTGCAGCACAGATGACATTTGGTCAGTACGAAAGCAGCTCTGTCACCCCCGCATACTCAGAGCAAGTGGAAGAAGGGATCTGCACAACTGCCAAAGAGGTTTGATGTTTACCTCAAGCTCCTTCGGTCAGGATCATAGTTTTCAGGCAAGAGGTGTCCCAGGGATCGATATATAATGACCATGGCAACAGTATGATGCGTTGAGTCATCTGGGTGTCGTTTCCTTCTCTTTGCAAAAGCCGTCTCGGGGCTTAGTGCATCACTGCTCACTTTAGAGGACAGTTTGTGATTTGAAGGCTTCATTGTAGGCACTGCTACGGAATGAAGACCAATATTAAATTCTTCCCACACCACTTGAGAGCTACCATTTAAACTGCCAGCTTTGCTTTGCAAGGATACAGAAATGCTGCTGTCGTAACTCTAGGCTTATGGCACTAACGGTGCATTTTGTATCCTTAGTAAGATTTTAGCACGTTTCACAGTTACGCAGCTCACAATCAATAACCATCGAACCACGAATAACCACTTAGTTTCGTTAGAAACTAAACCATTTCGAACCTGGAAGATCCAGAAGTCTATAACACTCTGTATGATTAAAGGAGAGCATTAAACCAATATGCACGCTATTAAATTGCGTGTTCCTTTATACACGGCAGCATGACCGTTAGAATACACCAACGGGTCACGTGGGATTTCTCCCAGCTAATTCTGTCATGTCATGAGTTTTTGGGTTTGGCAGTAACTTTTAAAATTCACATTTCCTTTTTTCTTACAGAAAAGATACAAGCCATACAAACCGGCGCCCTGTTTCTGAGGAAGAAGTCATAAAGTTGCATTAGCTTATTAATTGCTATCTGTTATTTTCACAAGTGGCTCCTCTCAGCAATCTTGGGGCACTTCAGAGACTAGGGAGCAGGTACTTCCCCAACTATTCTCCCTCATCATCAGTCTCCCTGCACAGCTCCACACTTATTTGCTGTCTAATTCTGTTAACATGGCTCTGCTCCCCGATTTGGTTTCTCCACCTCCCACACCGCCTCCCTCCATCTCTGCAGGGACCAGGGGAAGGTGGCTGTGGGGCTCGCAGGCTCCTATCCTGGTGGGAACGGAGGCAGAGCATTTCTCCCGCGTTGACAGGGCTGTGAGGGGCCTCGAGCGAGACCTGACAGACAGGTACAGCCAGTTACGCAGCCCCCCACGTCTTGTCGCTGCCGCCAGGCAAAATGCCTCAGAAGTATGTGCAGCTGCTCCATCCCTAAATAATGTTCGCTTGTGTAGATGGTCGCCTTGCTCTCACCCGAGTACCACTCTGCTTTGTGAGGATTAATCACACTCCTTGGGAGCTAGTCAAAATTGCCCTCCGAACACCAGCAGAAGGATTTTTACCTTTCCTGTCCCAAGGTTTGAACAATGTATCAGGGAAGACAACAGATGACTCCAGATCTTTTGGATAATCTTCTTTAATCTCATGAAATCGCGGTATTCTAGCTCCCGTGAAATTAGACTTGTCAAAGATGTCAACAGCAATAACTGGGGGAGAAGAGTTTCCCACAAAATTAACCTCAGTGCTTTCAAATAGGATACAGTGACAAAACGAAACACGACCGGAAGGCGAAAATTTCTGCACAACACAGAGAAGACATTTAAAAACCCAAAACACAAAGTCAAATTCAATTTCTCTCAATTAATACCTGAAATGACAACTAAAAGTTTATGTGTCAGCATTATGTTACCTTTGTCAAATCATAAAGTTATTTTGCAGTGGAAAGGAATTCACGAGACAGTATCTTGTACTAGGAAAACACTACTGCAAACCCTGGGAACAGCCAAAACGATGGGCCCTGATGCTGTCCACACGAGGGTGTCAAGAGAGATGGCTGATGTCCTTGCAGGCTGCTCTCCATAATCTTTGAGAAGTTGTGGAGATCAGGGGACATCCCAGAAGATTGGAAGGTCACCCCCATTTGCAAGAAGGGCTTACAAGACAATCCGGGAAATTATAGGCCCCTCAGTCTCACTCCAGTCCCTGGGAAAGGTGTGGAACGAATCCTTCTGGGGGCTATCACAAGTCAAATGAAGCACATGATTGGGAAAAGCCAGCATGGATTCACCAAGGGCAAACTGACCGCTTTCTCTGACGAAGTAACCCGCTTGGTTGATGGGGGGTGAGTGGTGGACACTGTCTACCTGCATTTCTTTTTGATATGGTTCCCCCCAGCCTCAGAAACGGATGTGTTATGGTCTAGACACGTGGTCTGTCTGGTGGGTGGGGAACCCCGATACACAAAAAAGCTGACAGGCTGGAGAGGGTCCGGAGAAGGGGCACAAAGGTGACCAAAGGCGTTGGGAAGCTGCCACATGAGGAAAGGCTGAGAGGAGTGGGCTTGTTCAGCCTTGAGAAAAGGAGGCTTAAGGGAGACCTTATCACCATGTTCCAGTATTTAAAGGGTGGCTACAAAGAAGATGGGAGTCTCTTTTTATGAGGACTCACAAGGAAAAGATAGGGGATAATGGGTACAAGTTAATCCCGGGGAGATTCTGTCTGGAAACAAGAGGAGAATTTTTCACAACGAGAACCATCAGCCACTGGAATAATCTCCCCAGGTTACTGGTGGTTTCGCCAACACTGGAGACTTTTAAGATTCAGCTGGACAGGGTGCTGGGCCATCTTATCTGGACTGTGGCTTTCCAGGGAAGGTTGGACCACATGACCCTGGAGGTTCCTTCCAACCGGGTGTTCTACGATTCTGTATGTGGCATGTTCCAATTTCAGACTTGCTTTGTGTAGTGAAGGCAAACTGTGCTGCTGCAGAAACACCGTTCTCCTGCATCTGTCAAACTGCAAAGTCAGCAAAGCAAAGAAAATAACCCGAATTTACCTGGGACTACTCCTTAGTCCGCCAGTTCTCCTTCTCCTACACTAGCAGTTCCCCTCTGGCTCACCTAATCAGCTCTGCCTGTTGTCTAACAGCCAAAATACTTAAAAGCAGCTGAGTTGGCTTGAACTTTCCCATTTAAGAGAAGTCATTGAGTGCCAATTTAGAAGCTCTAATGAAAGTGAGAAGCTGGAAGTCCTGGGGGTAACCCTACACTGAGAGCTGTGATCAGCTGCAAGTTTCTATATGAAGAAATATCCAAGTTAAGATCTGCAAATTCCCATTCCTTACCTAGTCTCTAAAAAACTCCCAGATGAGCCATTAGGAAACTCCATTAACACCATGTTCACCTGGAAAAACTCTTCAAAAGAAAACAGACCCCTTCCAGCCTAGAGCTGCCTTATCCCTCCCAAGCTCACGCCTTTTTACCCAGCAAGAACTGGTCAAACAAAATCAGGATTTATAACCTGCAAGAAGTTCTGGGGTTTGTTTCCATCTCAGTTCAGTTTGGTAAGAGTACTGAGCATACTTTTTTCCTGAGTGTGAATACAAAAATATTTTTGATTCTGAATCAGAAGCGAGTATTTCAATTTTGGTTTGTTAAACAGAAATCAAAGCATTTGAGTTTGGCTTAGTTTGACAATAATCCTTCCCCCCTGGAGCTGAAGCAGGACTTTACACCTGTGTAGCTTGCCTGACTCATACCTTTGCTTTTTATGCCCCTGTGACTGTGGAGGTGAAACACCCTACGGACAAGGTTTATAGGCAAAGGTGAAGTCACCTTTTACACCAATGCGTGTAACTGGGAAAATAAGACAAGCTTATTGGCACATGAGTCCTTCTTCAGGTCTGAAATAAAAGCAGCAGCTTTGAAAAGCTAAATACAAGCTCAGGCTGATAACAACGTAGACCACCTCTGAAAGAAAGAGCTGATAGCAATGCTGCGTGGGAGGGACCTCTGAAGGTCACCCAACTCGGTCTCACTGCCCACTCAGAGCAGGACTATCAGCAGATTCCAATCAGCTCAGACTGTTGGTACCTGGGCAGAAAATGAAATAGAGAGGGCAGGGGAGAAAATGGGGAAAGAGGCCGAGCAGGCTGTGGTGGCTGTGCTTCACTTGCACGTGTACCACAGGGACACCCGCGAAGTGCCCCACGGTCCTGTGAGTGCAGGGTGGGACTGCTGATCTGCTTGAGGGTGGGGAGGGTCTACAGAGGGATCTGGACAGGCTGGATCGATGGGCTGAGGCCAGTGGGGTTATTTAGCCTGGAGAAAAAGAGGCTGAGGGGAGACTTTCTCACTCACTACAACTACCTGAAGGGAGGTTGTAGCAAGGTGGTGGTTGGTCTCTTTTCCCAGGTAACAAGTGATAGGACGAGAGGAAATGGCCTCAAGTTGTGCCAGGGGAGGTTTACATTGGATAGGAGGAAAAATTTCTTGACTGAAAGGATTGTAAAGCCCTGGAACAGGCTGCCCAGGGAGGTGGTGGAGTCTGCCCCTGGAAGTATTTAAAAGATGCATAGGCATGGTGCTTAGGGACATGGCTTAGTGGTGGACTTGGCAGTGTTAGGTTAATGGCCGGGCTTGATTAAAGGTATTTTCCAACATAAATCATTCTTTTGGACCCCAAGGATTTTACTCTGATGATGGGTTTTGTAAGGGAGTGTATCTGAAGGTTTGGATGAGTGACTCTGAGAAAATACCTTTCAGCACAGGAACTTCTACAGAAGAGGATTTTCTGCAGATGTTCCAGGCTAGGAAGGCATGTGAAAATCAGAGGTATACAATCAATTCCAGGATTTATCGGGTTTTTTTTTTTTGTACTGCTGCAATTCTTCAGGTGGTGGTGTTGTGATTCTTTCAAAAACATCACCTACTGCGTTCAACTATTCTAGGTAGCCTCAAAAGGCGTTACTTTTACTTACAAACTTTGTTCTTCCTACCATCTGTACACTACTGTGGCTGCAACAAAATGCCACACAGAGCAGTGGCACAGCTCAGAGGGAGAACAAATCAGACATCTCCCAGGAGGCCCCATGGCAACGGAGAGATATGGCTCAATTGACTTTAGGCACTGGAAGAGGCTGCCCAGGGAGGGGGTGGAGTCACCATCCCTGGAGGGGGTTAAGAAACGCGTGGACGTAGCACTTGAGGCTCTGGTCTGGTGGCAAGAGAGATGGTAGGGTGAAGGTTGGACTCGATGATCCTACAGGTCCTCTCCAACCCTAATGATTCTATGATTCTGTGAGATGAACGTACTGACTACATTAGGAAATCCAACTACGTTGTTTCTCAGTGTGTACTACTAAACCAAATAGCTAGCACCTCTAGCCAACGCATTTTTAAGGCTCCAATACAAACCAGTAGTTTTCAAAACAGATACTCACTCATGTTAGTGGCAACAATGACAAAAGGTCTCATATAAGTTTTCTTCATGTTCTGG
Organism: Ceryle rudis; assembly: GCA_033439905.1. Classification (NCBI taxonomy): domain Eukaryota; kingdom Metazoa; phylum Chordata; class Aves; order Coraciiformes; family Cerylidae; genus Ceryle; species Ceryle rudis. The sequence continues at coordinate 35,740 of JAAGNO010019614.1, read as the reverse complement.
GCCACGTTGTTGAAATATTCCTCGTAGTGCCTGAGCAGGTGAGCGGTGCCACCCTCCGTCCGCTGAATTTGCTCCCAGTGCTCCTTATTGCTGCGGTCCAGGAGAGCACTACCCACTTGGATAATATTCTGAGAAACAAAGTACAAGCCTGAATTATGGAGCAAGCAAAGTGCTGGGTTTCAAGTGAGGAATATTGCAAGTGATTGGCATTACTGCCTCAGGTGAGTGTATAATGAAATATTTGAAGGGAGGCACGTTCCCCTGCAGATGTATGAAAATATGCACACCACTTACTCACCCTGAGGTTTATTTTGTTTCATAAACCAAATCCCTTCAAACGTTTTATGAGCAAAGTAAGTCAAAATTGGAGGCTGTAAGAGAACTGCCTAGTTTCTTTCCCCTTTGTGACAGGAAACCTAGTAAGGAAATGCAGTAGGAAAATCTAACCATGTTTTCTTTGTCTCGGAGAGATGAGAGACAAGAAAAGCGGAGCGCTTGGTGTTTGCACTGAAGAACTCTCCCAGAGAAATCTAAATAACGTGATATGCTAACAATCAAAAGAAAGCCACAGACAGCAGTAGTGCTTTCTCCTTTAATTTGATGGTTTGTCGATTCCTGGGTAACCAGGACAACTTACACGGTGAAGAATGACAAGAGTGAGCATTAACTTGCTTATAGAAACTTGAAAATACACCAGAAAAATTAAATCACGTTGTTATTCCCCACCATGTTAAAAAGGAAGTTCTAGCTGAGAACCTGCCCCTTCTGCCCTTTCTTACAAGAATATGCAGAGAGACTCTCAGGCTGAACTGAAGATGCCAAGAGAGAATGTTAAATGGTTTAAATGGGAACGGTGCTAAGAAGTTTTTAATCTTGCTGTATATATGAATTACATTGTTGTGTCAAAATCTAATTCCTAAGCAAGGTAAAATTTGCATAAACGATGGGAGGAATTAATCACCTCAAGCTCTAAAGCAGCCAAGGCAAATATTTAGGCTTCATTTAGAAGCCGATGGGGAAGATGCTACATTCTGGAAGTATCGTCTGAGGTTGCAAGAGTGTATGCGAGATGAAAGGAGCTGCCAGCACGACTACCTTTATCTAGGGGGAGAAGCACTCCGTGGTTCCCCCGGAACGCAGGAGACACACGCTGTACTTGGTACCGGGCCTCCTCGGTGTTTGTGAACGTTATTTATGGGGTTGTATTATCTAATTTTCAGGCTTCTACCTGAGACTATAAAAAAACCCCAAACCTCCTTCTCTCCTTCTGCTCCCTAGGCCCAGGATCTTGCCTCCTTTTACTCGTGAGCTTTACTGATTAGTGTTCAAATTCCTGACCTATCCTAAAAATAATTAGGGAGTTCTTGAAAACATCATCTGTATGTTTTTCAGTGCCAAATGCAGCAAATAATAAATTAAAGCAGACGTTTCCAAACCATTTTTTTTTTTCCCCTTACTGTTCTTATTTTTAATTAACAAAACATACTAAACCCGAAGTTCCTTCTCAAGATCTGACTGGGGGAATTAATTCATTCCACAGCCTGCAGGTGAAAGTTTGTCAGCACAGCGTCTCCTTAGGAAAGGAAAAACTAAATCTCTTAAAATCTGGTGCACCGAAAAAGTTAAATGCTTCAGAATTTCTCTGCTCTCTGTACGGCCCAAGACACTGAGGAATTTTCCAGCCACATTTCCTCCTGCCTCCACCTCTCCAGGGGTGTGCTCTCCTGGTGCAGCTTTAGCCTTGCACAGGATCTCCAAGTCACCCCCGCCAAGTCTGCCTGCCGTGGCTAATCCTCCTGGAGTACTGTGAGAAGTGAACTGGGTGTAGCACACCTTCCGGGAGAGCCAGACCACCTCTGGCCAGCACAGAGGCCAGTCTTGGCCCACGGAGGGTTGCTCCAGCATCCCTACACTGGTGGACAAGCCTTGGGCTTTGCTAGCACAGGTCCAGCAGGATGTTTTAGCCTGGACTGTGTGCTGTGCCGTGGTTGAGATCTTGGAAATAGTATTGGCAAGCACGGACAGCACTACTCTGCAGCGCACGCTGCAACAACAAGAGCTCTACGAGCATGGCACGGGTCATCCAATCTTCACATTTTCAGACCACAGAAAACTCCTAACCTGCTCCATAGCTCACATTTTTCCACCACAACTATCTGTTTCCCCCAGACAGGTCAGGTGCTACACCTAGTTCCCCAGATCTAGTCAGTTCTTTGGGTCTTTCCTGAATGCTCTGACTAGCAGAAGCCCTCTGCATGCATTTTGTATATGCCTGCATCACGTAAAAATCAGTACAGTGTGAAGGGTCTTCCAATGTACCAACTTTTCCATAAACAGGACCCAAGTGTTTCCAAACTGAACTATAAGAAGCCTTCAGAGTCAGTAAATGGCTCAGAGTTAGTTCACTGCACGTTTAAAGGAAAATGACCACTCTAGGCAGGTATTCCAACAAAACTGAATATGGTTGAAACAAATCAAGCTATTTTATCCAGGAATAACACACTGACCTGATTATTGTTTCACCTGGGGAACTGTGCTTTTGGTTGTTGCTATGATATTTATTATCACAGCACTTCCTATGATACGTGTTACGCACGTACGTGTGGGTAACACAAATACAAGGATGTAATACAAATACACGCATGGAATAAACGCATAACCAGATTTCCATTCCAAATTGAGAGGACTGGCTGGTTTGTGAAACGGATTAAGCAGTTACATGATATTCACTCCACCTTGGCCAAAGACAAATGTCATTTCTCCATTGCCATAAAACTTTTAAGGGGAACCGTAAAGGCTCAGCACAGTGTACAGTATCTCTCTTACTTCATTGAATTCCACATCCCTTGTGGCTGCCAAGTCAAACCCTTGCTGCTGGCTCTCATACTGGAGGACCCGGATCATCATCTGGTAAGCTGTCCTCACGTCGTTGCCATATAAGCTGTGTGTGTATTTGGTGGCATTCTGCAGCACTCTCACAATCCGTATGGTTTTGTCTCCATCCAACGTGGTCTCATTGTGGTGTAACTTCTCATTCTGAATCAGAGACAAGGAAGAAAAAAAGCAATAAGCTAGGTCTGGTTTTGGTTTTGGTTTTCATTCCAGTTACAAAACCAATCACCATTCAGGGAATCTGGGCAGAAGAGTTGTTTGATCAAAACGGTGTCTAGAGAGAGGGCTGACAGGACAGATCAGTAGAGGATGCAATGGAGAGACAGAAAAGCACAAAGGGTCCTGATGGGAAATTAAGGGGTTCAAGGACTCCGTCAAAAGATGGAGTGTAGGGATATCAAACTGGAGTCTGAATTGACAATCACATAAAATAAAGGCAAAAATGAGAAAACACAGCTTACCATGATTTTTAGATCAACAAAAGCATTGGTGGTGCAGTTGAAAAGTTCAGGAGGTAGCCAACCCTTCTCAACGTTACAATGGCGAACTGCGTTTCCTGAAGGAAACAAAGCGTTCGTGGTATAATGGTCTGAATTATGCTGGGTAAAGGTGCACAGATTTCAAATATCCCAGATATTTCAGATTTCCTACTTCTTCAGGTTTTTTAGAGCCTTCGCACGCATTAAACATTTCAGCCGACACGTAGAATTGCCTTTTGCCACTTGTGAACGATTTGGGAGCAGCTTACCGTTTAATTTAGCCTATTATTTTGTATTATTTATCAAATCATTTTAAAATGTGATTCCTGGCTGTGGATCCTTCGCGGTGAATTGCAAGTAATCCAATGTGAATTTTACACTGCGCTAGTTAACGTGCACGTAACGTATCGCATGTGTCTGAGCCACGTAACTACTAATATTTAAACAAGAACTGTAACGAGTTGAACAGTATCTACATTATTTCTCTTCTGTGATTAGGTGCATACAATTAAGCCTCAGGTTCTCAGTCTGAATATTCATTATTATAAAGCTTATTTTTTTGGAATGTTTCCTAAAATTAACTTAAAACATGTAACTCCTCTAAGTACCCCTGCCTGGTAGCCTGTGTGCTAGAAGAGACACTAAGGTCAATCACAAGGCCAGTTCAGAACCTTCTTTACTTAAAATAATAACCAATTCTATTAATGTAAACCTTCTTTGCTTAAACAAAATAAGAACCAATTCTATCTCCTAAAATCCTCAGAACAGGAGTTTGGTTGACCCCAGATCTCCTGCACACCTACAGGCAGAGACCTCCCTGCAGTAGTATTTGGGGAATAACCATTTATAACACGTTGAGTGTAAGGAGCGCTCGCAGCGGAGTCACCAGGCCAAGAAACGAGACGGAGGGTTCGTTTCCCACAGAACAGCCGGTGGAAAAGGGTGTAAACTCCATTCTCAGAAATCCGATAAACGTTTCAGGGACACGAGTGGAAAAGCAGGTTGCCATTTCCTTGCTGTACTGAACAACACAGCTCACGTGCTTTATAAAAGGTGTTTTTCAGCCACCTGAGTTACAGGTTAGGGAAAAGATCTTGGGTGGAAATAGACGAGTTCTGTTTTAACTCTTAGCTTTATTAGCCTGCAACGCTCGTAAAGAGATCATCACGTGAATGATTCTCCTCATTTTATCTTTGCCCAGAGGAGCCGTATCGCTATAGAACACGTACGAGTCACTACGAACTCTTACACAGAAACTAGAATTGAAATTAAGAGTTAGAATCGCTTGATAAACAGAAAATTGGACAGTGCTTTTCTGAAAATATAGGTACAGAATTGTATCTCTACAATTTCTGTTCTTTATACGTGTTTATCAGCTGCACTTTTGCATTTATTTATTGCTACTATTCCAAAGGGTTTTTAACAGTCCTTGAGTTTCAGCTAGCTAAACTCTCTGCTTGTGATACGCCTGAGCTATGCTGTAATCTCTAGACTAAAGGAACTAATGCCATTCCCTACATACGCTTTTTTTTTGCTCTTTTTCTTTCCCTTCAGACAGGCACGTAGATAAAGTAGTTAATGTTTTACCCAGGGAACTTACCCACTGATCCCTTAGGACATGGCACAGCAGCTGGCTGGCCAAACTTGGTCTGTGGCCACCAAATACCAGCCTCGAAAGCTTTGGGACAGCCATTATAAATCACTGAAAGCAGAAAAAGAAAGGCTGCGATTCTTCTGACAAGATGAATAATCACAACACGGAGATATTTCAACATACCTGAAGGACCTTCCTGTAATTCCCAAGCCCTGTCAGAACACCTGCCCTCTGCAGCGCCTCCCGAGCTCTAACCCATCAGCTGCTCCTTATCCAACGGTGTGGGCAGACAGGTACAGGCAGAGGAGAGCTCAGGGTGATTATGGGGCTCTGTGTTTTGGCTCTGATGTCTCTGCCTGCTGCTTTATTGTGGGAAAACGCTTCTCCTTCCTTTCACCCACACGCTGTGGTGAGATGGCTGCTGCAGCAGCTTTGTGCTGATCACAGGAGGAGCGTGGGTGAGAGGAAAGGCAGGATGGGCAAGACGGGGAAGGGAGGCAGAGGGCACGAGGGGCACGGCGCAGCCTCAGTGCGCAGCAGGTGCGAGGGCTCTTTGCCTGCCTCCTCAGTGCAGACAGCAACACAGGGCTGTGCTGGCAGATGAACTCAGCTTTCAAGTAAAATCAGGATTAGGGTTTTGCTCTCCCCACCTAAGCTTGCTGTATTTCCATTTGATGACAAATAAAGAAAGATGAGCTTTTTAATTTTTCCCCAGCCCCCGTAAGACGCGCTGGCACAGGTTCAGGAGGAGGGATGCATGTTTACGCTGCTGCATCTCTCATTGCCTCTACTGGAGCCACCCCAACTGGGGTCACACGGGCCCCAGGATGCAACTGCATTCCGGCTGCTGCGCACCCACCAAGCGCCCACTGCTAGCAGCTCTGACCCTGCAACTACAGCCCAGCTGATCAGCAGTGCTTGCTGGCCAGGAAATACCTTCACAGCCCTTCAGGGTAACCTCGGCAAACGGGTTGTCGCAGCGGTTGCACTGCCGCCCTATGACGCCAGGTTTGCAAGGGCACTGTCCCGTCTCCATGTCGCAGGCGCGTGTGTGGGAGCCGGATGGGAAGCAGTCGCAGGGGTAGCAGGTGTCACTGCTCTGGGGCCTGTAGTAATTTGCCTAGAAAAAAACCAAACCAGTAAGCATGAGGTGTTTGATTTGACTTCCAAGCTGACTGCATGTCTGAAATCCTGCTCTAGCAGCAGGTGCATCGTAAAAGGGCTCATTTTGCAAAGCACGGGATAATGATGACATCGCTCTCAACAGAAAACGTAATAGCTACGGGAAGCGTGCTGTGTAAACCCAGGCTACACACAGAGGCAGGGCTGAGCACTGGAGGCATGGCTGGGCTGCCCTGTGCTGCAGGGACCCGGGATTTGGAGCACCATTTGCAGCGGGGGCGGATGGCCCACCTTACTCCTTGTGTACTTGTCGACGGGAGCCAGCAAGCTTATTGTTGGAGGATACGCAATCTTCTCTGCTTTGCAATTCTACTCTTGTATGATATGAACAAGACAGTAAGGAAACTTCCTGCACTGCCCAGGGTGGAGAGCAACCAAGGATCACGTATTCAGATCGCATCTGTAAACGCTTTTGATCTGAGGCGTTAGGTGCTTACACAAGAGCACGGTGCTGGCACCCCACCGACTCGATTTAACACAACGGTTGCTGTGTGTCCTGCCGCCATTTTGGAAAGGAGTACGGGGCCGGATTCGCTGCCACTGGTCTGCACAGGCCCAGCTCCTCTGACGTCATTCAAGCCTATTGTAAAACCTATTGTGAGAAGACCTTTGTAAAAGCTGTGGGAGGGAAGCACCTCCCCTCCCACGTCCCCCGTCTGTCCCTGCCTGTCTGTTCCAAATTCCTCTCAAACTGGACAGAGCCAGCACTGAGGCAAGCACTCAGCCTCTCCTATTATTTACCTCTCTCCAGATGCTAAGCCTGTTGCTGGGTCTTGCACAGTGGAGAGCTTCCCCTGGCTGGCCCGAGCACGTTCCATGGCTGTTTCTCACCCACGAAACACAAACCACCGCCAGCGCTCCTCTGCGCCCAGGTCACAGGGTTACGGGGTGTTAGGGGTTGGAAGGGACCTTGGAGATCTTCGAGTCCAACCCCCCTGCCAGAGCAGGGTCACCCAGGACAGGCCACAGAGGAACGCATCCAGGCGGGTCTTGGAAAGCTCCAGAGAAGGAGACTCCACAGCCTCTCTGGGGAGCCCGTTCCAGGCTCTGTGACCCTGACAGTAAAGAAGTTCCTCCTCATGTTGAGGTGGATCCTCCTGTGCTCCAGCTTACACCCATTC